>SMSQ01004711.1:113945-211837 GCA_019453375.1 Ctenoplectra terminalis | reverse complement strand
CGAAAAAAAAAAAAAAAAAAAAAAAAAAAAAATTTTACCAGGAAAAGCTTGCTAGCGCTGAGAAAATTGTCGAAAAATTCGGAATCTCGTGCGATTTTTTTCGTCGCTTTTTATTTTCAACTTTCATTACGCTTTTTCTTTCACCGTTCTATATACCCGTCTCTTTTTTTTTTCGTTTTTACTTTTTACTTTGGCTCGACAAGTTCAATAATTTCAACGTCGACGAGATATTGATACTGTGAAAAAGTTGCATCGACTCGTTTATTTGCGAAGAAAGAAATGAAATTTTCAGCGGTGGCGATTAAACAATTGCTTTATTTTTAAGCGTAGATTTAATGCTCCCTGATCCATTGATTCTGTTATTCAATTGCCGTGAATTTGCTAAAACACTAGTTGACAAGAAAATATCAATACAACCAACGCAGATGTGCTGCTCGTGCGACACGTTTCCATCATCTGACCCAATGAATATTCAATATTAATATTGGCTACGTTCGGCACAATTATGTGGTATAGTGCTGTTGAAATACCTAATTATGACAGTATAAATATTTAAATGCTCGATGCACCGAATATTCGTTTACATACAGAACCATGCACATTGGCTTCCATTACCCGTATCATCTGATTCTGTACCAAAATCGGTATAAACTCGCAGATTTTGAAATCATTTAGATCGCAAAGGAAACTACATGAAAGAACTTTTATAAAAAACAAATTAAATATGAATTAGATTTTTTCGCGCGTTGAAACGTAGAACTTGTAAATAAAATTAAGATAATTTATTTTTACGAAGTTCCATAGCTCAGAGATTCTTTTTATCGATTTCCGAAGATTCAACAGTTCTTTGTGCACATATATCGAAAGGATAAAAATTTTGTCACAGATATTCCTTTTATTCCGCCAGCTTATTATCAGATCACGTAACGTGTCTCAATTCTCGTTCGTTTTTTTTTCTTTTTTTCGAAATTGTATTGGTAAACCCGTGAAGTCGCAACGTAAGCCTTGACACGACGGCTATTCCAACCGGTATTGAAGAGAATTCTAGACGCGTTTTACATACCGCCCTAAATACCTGGCTATAGGATTCGTTTGAAAGAGGATCGGGTAGGAGAGATTGAAATAAGTTTTCGATATTTCTTGCGTTCCGCATGAAAAATGTCTCGGTAGTACTTAGGAATTGCTGTATTCGAAGGTGTGCCATGAATGTAAAAAACGACTCGAACAGATCGGATTGACACATGTTTGTATGCTGATGGAATCAGATGGTATTGGAAAATGTATAACGCAATAATACTAACGTAGTCAACGCGAAATGAAAACGTAATCTACGTCAGTCTTTGAGAAATCGAGCGGTGCATACACGCAAGGACGAAATATATAATATTTTACGCTTTCGCGTTCGGCGAATCCATTTGAAACCGGATCGATACGTTGAACAAACGAAAAAAAAGATGAAAAAAATAAAAAAAAAAAAATGTTCGCTCTTGTAGGTCCCGGAAATTGTGTTTCCCGTTAAATACAGTACACGAAACTCGTTTGCTCTTGCCCCTTGTGTAATTCAATCTAACTTGAACAATGGCGCGAAAGCGAACCGGTGAATGCTGATTATCTTCCACGATATTAGTGTGTATCACTCGCAAGAAACGAAGAAAAATACTCGCGCTATCGCAAATCCTTTAGCTTCGAACGACCAAGATTTTCTCGATGATATGGTGGAAATATGAAAAACGTTGATAGGAGAACGAGCGGCTATTCACCTGAGATCACGTCCAATGACATCTTATGCTTTCCCCTGTTGAAAAAAAGCCCTTGAGAACGGCTTCAAAACGTGCTTTCTCGAGTACTCTACTTTGTAGCTGGCTGGGAGCGTATTCCCGAGAGGACGAGGAGAAAGATTCCTGTTGGTTGCATAAATAGTGCCAACGACATACTTCCACGGCCAGGGATTGGAGAGTGCGGAGAAGATGCCATTAAATGTGAATTAAAACGAAAAATTAGAGGACCGGCAGCTTTTCGAGGGTGGCTGCTGTTCGCGACGACAAAAAGTCGGGACGTTAATTAAAGTCGTAGAATTTTTTCACTGCGAATAACAAGCGGCCTCTTTGACGTTTAACGCGCGGCTACGTGTGGCCACGAGTTTAGTTAGAATTTTTTCGCCCGTTAAGGAAATCTTGGAAAACCACCTTTCAAGTGTTTCATCGTATTTTTTTTTTCTTTTTTTTCCTTTTTTAGGAATTATTCTCGTAGAAGTTTGTTTGACGACGAAGTGATTTTCCGAACGGTCCGTGTTAAATAAGCAAGATACATTAACTGCTGAGGTTATTTAAATGTTAATTAAAACGTTGGAAAAATTAGTTAACAAAGCCGCGAAGCAGCAACTGAATTTCTTGATGCTAATATTATTCAAGACCTTTCGAATGGATTCAAAGCGTGCTCAAAGGATTAATAAATCGACACTCGCCAAGCACTTTGAAGTATCACCCTCAGGAGTGTCACTTGTTAGTTGGCCTCTCGTGAGTAATTTCCGGAGTTAACTCCGGAGTTATGTCATTACGTTATATACCAATATTACCAGATATAATACCGAACTAACCATAATTAAGTTTAACCACTGACGATGTACGGCTAATACGACCTAAATAAACACACCATCCGTAGAATAATTTTAGCCCGATACGGACGACCAGCATTGATGAAACTAAATTGCAGTTTCCTATTTGTTCCTTGTTAGGTATCATCGAGACATTCAGGTTCGATCATCGTTTAGAATTTACATCGGTGTGCAATTATATTCGTTTGAAAATTGATTAAAAGTACATTGAATTTTTCTATTTTCCTTGTCTCTTGCAAGTTCATTTTACTACGACGGTTTCATTATTCGTTTCAATTTTTTACACCAAACTAACCACTTTATTTTCCTTTATCCACCATGTTATAATATGTTCCCCTCGATAAATTAACCAACGAAATTATCGTTATTTGATCCCTGTCCCGTCTATCGGCATCTTATACAAGAGACTGTAGTGGCTAAACGTTATACTAAGGAAATACGATCGCACTTCACCGCAAAGGACCCACGTTAGACTCGTTGACGTCGGTATTATATTCTCGGTGTCGTCCCCGAACGACGTGTAACCTCGAGGAAGATTCACCGGGGTCATGAGGAAAGGCTCTCGGTGCAATATTGAAAATTATGTGACCGCGTTATCTGAAAGCTCCGCATTACGTTCAGCTCAAACGTGAGCTTAATGTGGACGAGGGTGGAATAATATGAGGAAGTTATGAACGTTTAAACCGTGCTCACACGTGAAATCGTGGTGGCTCGAATGACTAGACAAATTTGACGAACGTCTTTGTAGTCTTTTAACGTACTGTACGATATACTCAAATAATTATGGGTTAAAAGGATAATTCTAGACCTCGACAATGATGAATAAGTAAACTAAGGCATTATGTTAAAATATTGAAAGATCCTTTTATCCAATTCTTTATTCGCTTCCTTTTTTTTACAAAAGTAGAAACTGCTTTTATGGATTCATATCTCTCTCTCTCTCTATATATATATATATATATAAACCATATCGAATATTAAATGAATGCGAAAAATACCTAAAGTAGTATATTTACGTATGAAATATATCCAACAGACTGAATCATCAAATGTCAATTTTCATTATGAAAACCAACACATCCGCGGTGTAAAATGAGACGATGCTGCAATAAACGTCAATAGGAATCGTTCGAAGCGTATTAATTTGACTTGCCGTTTTCCGGACTGTTGCAGATATCCAGGAGTTTTACGAGCTGACGTTGCTCGACGAGTCGAAATCGGTGCAGCAGAAAACAGCGGAGACGATTCGCATCGCCGACAAATGGGAAGCCAGCGACGGACCAATTACGCCGACCTTCGCTCAAAACGACGTGAGTTCAGTTACAAATATATTTTCGTGTCCCAATATTTCACGGCGGTGCGAGCTTTATCATCTCTGCGCGAAATATTGGCTCGAGATAGCGTGAGAAGGAGAGCAAAGGGATGAGGAAACGAGATAGAGGCGCGTGTATTCGTTACGCGTTTATAACCATGGCACGAATTCACCTATTGCTCGGAATCTCGTTTCCGAGTTGGCCATCGTAGTCGAACGTTTATTAGAATTCCATGAAGCCAGGGCTCTTTTCATTTGTCGCGCGACCATCGTACACCGGAGCGCATCGAAACAGGCCGGACGAATCGGGGGCTCGATCCGATTTCATCGCGGTAGCCATCGAATCTCTTGGTTCGAATGACGTCCTCAGACAAATTAAAGAAATCGCTTTGCTCGAATCGTTTAATTAAACCGTTGTAGAATTTCGCGTTTCGCGTTCGATTGTATGTGTCCGATCTTTGACGGACAGTTTCGCGTTTCACTGGAAACTAGGATGCTGGTATTTATCACACTCCTCAATCACTGTCTTTCTTCCTTTATCTTCCTCCTCTCTCTCTCTCTTTCTCTCTCTCTCTCTCTCTCTCTCTCTTCGTATAGCACAGCTTTAAGTTTCATCGCTACCGATTAAGCCAATTAATTAGGAAATAGTGAAACGAAAATGCCACCACCGGAAATGAAATTCTCGAAACATGTTAACCCGCCCTGTCAAGTACTAATCACGCGTCTGCTCTTCGATAGAAGAGGAGAGGAAGGAACGTACGGGGGCAGATGCCGTGCAATTAGCGCCCGTAATTATAATCCAAGAATCGATTGGCCCGTGGGAGAGGCTGGTATCATGCTAGACCGATCAATCGCCGAGCCCCCGATTTTAATTGCTAATTGCTCTCGTCCCATGGTCCCCTTCGCGCGGCGTGTCGTCGTGGCCGATCGACGACGTGACGCGGCTGGGCTCGACGCAACGATGCACCGTGCAACGATTGCAAATCGCGCGGCTCGCTCGCGTTCTCCGCATCCAGTTGAAATGCCGACCACGTCTCGCTCACCCCTCGGTCGTCTCCTGATCCACTCGATTTCGATCGTCTCTCATACTGATGACGTTTTGGAATCTATGAATTGTTGGGATTTAATTACTTCCAATTGATTCTTTGACACATACCAGGGAATTACTGATGCTTTTCTTATTATTCTACTATTTTCGTTGGGAAAATATGTTTAGTTCTTCTTGAAATTGCAAAAGAATATCCGTCGGAGTTAGCTGTGTTTAGAAACTTCAAAAAATTTAGATCATCTACGTCTGTATCGTATAATTTTTACGCAACGGAGAATACAAACGCAAACTTGCTGGAGAACCAGCGACGAGATATCGCGGAACATCGGTGAAAGGATCATTAAACGCGATCATGTAAATTAACGTTCGCAACGTCACGTTTCCATAACTTATCTCGCAGATGTATTTTACTGGGCCGGCATTTCCTTACATACTCCATGTTAATTTGATTTTAAGCCACCTTGGCTACAATGGCGGTCGTAAAAGGGTTGGAAAATTTATTCGGCGTGCTTATTCCACGGGTTGGAGATCTCGTCGCGCATGAATACGAGAGCCGTCGTTGCTGAAATTCTTACCCCGAAGTGACGCATACGCGAGCAACGGACAAACAAGCGAACGAGTCTTGATAGTTCTCACCTGTGCGTACGGGGGATGTTAAGCGTTCTCCGGAGAACAAAATGGTTTTCGCCGCTTACACAGGCAGATGGCACATAACATCCATTATGAAGAATTTCTCTGTGAGCGTGTGCTCGTACGTGTGCTCGTGCGTGCACGTTTCGCGTACGTGCAATTCGCGTCTGTACACCTGCTCTTCTCGAGCAGGGGTTACTTCGCGTGTTTGTACTTAATTAAACCACACGTGTATTGCGTGAATTTGAATTTTACCGATAGTAATATAACCGTTTCGCAAAAGACGATTTTATAAACAATAAAACTAGCATCAAATGATATAGGGATGGATAAAAGGTTGCAACTAAATTTTTTCTTCATCGTTCATTAATTTAAGTTCTGAATTTAAAAGAAGGGGGTGAAAGGAAAATGAATTAATTAATATTTATTATTATAGCTATATATAATATTAATTATTATAGCTATATATAATATTGATTATTATAGCTATGCAATTACACATATCCAAGCGTGCCGTATTCATACCTATCGGAAACTATAATACACGATGGTACAGCCAAGTACTTAGGTATTGTCGTATCGTAAAAGATTTGATTGAATTTGCTGCGGTTCCGGCGTATTCTATGTGCTCCAGATTCAAGAGGTTTCCGACCAGACACCGATCTCTTTGACATCCTATTTGAAGCGGACACGCGCGAGTATCCATAACTAATTTGTTACTAAGCGTATGCACATTGCCGTGCCTCCTATTTAAAACTGTAGCTGTACTCATTTATTACCAAGACGTATCACGAAATTTGTGTTAAATGTTAAAAACTTGCAATTTTTTGCATTACTTTCTTTTCTGCAAAAAAAAAAAAAAATGGAAAATACACTGGTGAAATATTGGAAAGATTGCTTTCTTTAAGAGCGACAGTTTTTCACGATAATAATTTGGTATTTTGTGAGACGTAGAAAGCAAAAGGGTGGTTATCGAAAAAAAGTGAAAAAGATTGCACAGGACCGAAAAACTGATCGCGATTGCGGCTGCCACTTTATTATAACACGTTGTAATTGACAGTTGGTTCGGAAGAGGCGGAATTAAGCTAGAAATTAGGTCCGTATAGTGGGTTTCTGCCGCGTCGAAACACGTTTCGCGTAATTAACGTCCTGTGTGATATTACCAAGCATAGTTCGTTTTGGTGACGTACACGTCAGCTGCGTTGAAAAGTGTTTTATAATATTAACGGATTTTCTTCTATAACATGTTAGGGACCAATTAAGAGATAACCTGTTAGTTAGTCACCGATAAAACATCCAATCTCACGGACAACGTCGTAAAACGAACCATGGATAAATACATTTCAATTCAGATCGTTTTATAAAAGCAATGAAAATATACAGTTCGACGAGACCGTTTCAAACGCTAACAAATTGTTTCAACGATAAAATCGTGTGTATTTACTACGCTGACCAGTGTTCTCAAACAATGGGCACATGACGGAAGTTAACAACTTTCAATAGCACATTAAACGCGCGTTCATTATTGTTTCGTAACAGTGATTGTCTTTATCGCGCGAGGTTCGTAATTTCTCGCAGTCCCATGAATTATCGAAATTTCTGACTATCCGTTTACTGTCGTCGTAACGAGATAAATCTGCGCGTTTTACGAGCACGAATTCTTTCTGAAGCGTTTCAATCGTCGCAACCATCTTCCATACAGACAACTGTTTTACACGCGCGCGTAATTCAGCGGATCGTTGGAATTTATCTCTACTGTTATTGATTTATTTTCTTACCGCTAAAAATTTTACCGTTTGTACGTAGATAAGCGTTAATTGAACAGGTTCGTTAATCTAAATGAATCCCAGACGGGCTTCATATTCTCCGTATATATTTCGAACAACTAATATATTTCACAGTAATTAACAATGCAATTTAAACGAAACCGGAACGCGTCTATTTTCGAGCACTTCAACTAATTAATTAATTACGTTCACCAGCTTCCTATACGTTTTCGTAATTGATAAATGGCATCGTTGTCTGCTATTATCAATGGCACGTACGTGTCTCCAATTTCCACGAGCTGAAACGGTGTATAATTAACTCCACACCCTTTGTCGGCAAAGGAACGTCTTCGAAAATTAGAGAGAGGTTCCACGAATCACGCTACTTCGTTGTAAAGGCTCGTAGGATATTACAGGCAGCGATCGCGCGTCGGCGTTCATCTGCGCTTCAGCTGCGATCTGACCGAACCGAAGAAAAAAGAAAAAAAAAAAAAAAAAAGGGGGGAAAAAGGAGAGCGATGGATAATAAAAATCCCCGCTATCTGAAGNAAAAAAAAAAAAAAAAAAAAAAAAAAAAAGGGGGGAAAAAGGAGAGCGATGGATAATAAAAATCCCCGCTATCTGAAGAGCACGATGCACTCCAGCAGTAGTGCTGCTCATCCCCGACAGTACGTTTGCCGAAATTTACGATATGGCCGCGGCATCGCGCATAAAACCAACTTTAAACCGTTCGATCGCTGCGTGGAAAAAGAAGGACAGAGAGATGGACAGGGTGAACGAGCCAGGAAGAGAGTTAGAGGAAACAACGTCGAAGAGTAATGGCCGAGTTGTATACGCGCGATATTTCGCTTGTTTGTTTTCCATTACTCCGCAGAAGGCAGCTGTCCGCTGCCGCTGTGGAATATGCGCGGCAATGATAAGGGTAGGAGTGGTGAGCTCGGTGTATAATGGAAAATTGTTCCTTCGACTCGACGAACCCTTTCGTGCAGTCGCACGAAACTCGCATTGCGGAAGCCTTCCACTACATACTCGTTTCTCCTTTTCGATAGATTACGCGGTACGATCCATTCGAACGCCAGCCGATTTCCCGCGGGGCCACGGGAAATCGATAAAAGTTCCTTTATTTCTTCTTAGCTCGCCGCGCCACGAACCGGAAGAATCGACAGCTCACAACGGGTGGCCGGCAAGTGCTCGCCCTGGGTGGGATGAGATTAAAATATCGTCGGTCCTTAAGCGACCGATGCTGCTGTATGATCGGAAATTTTAAAGCTTCGACAAACAGAGCCGCGACGAGTGGAATCTGTTCGTCGGTTTTGTCATTGTACCGATCGTTCGATCGATCTCCCCTATCTCTGGGACAAATTGGGATTTCACGCGATTGAAATACAAGGAGGGGATCGCGATATGAACGTTATCGAGAGGACGAATGGATCGCGCGCGGTTGCTGTTTGTTTGGCTGGAATTTGTTCGAGGCACGGGGAGGAGGGTCGTCTTGGATTGAGCAGGAAATTAAATTGTATTCGTTGAGCTTTAATGGAGAGTCGGCTGAATGCTGGAAACTTTCAACGGTAGAATCGAGCTGTCGGAACGCAGTTGCGATTGCTTCGAGTCTTTGATGGTTGATTTTATAATAGTTTATTAGAAGATATTGTCCGTCTTTAAGGTTGTCTTACTTCGGTTTCCTCTTAATACATTTCCGCTTCTGTTGCTGTTGTATCGAAGGAACAGTATCAGAAGCTCCATTAACAACGTTATAAAACGGAAAAATTATACTCACGAATTCCTGGTGGTGCACTTAAGCCAACGTAAATCACGCGAATGGCCTTTCTGATCCGTGAAATATCGTATCCCTGTCGTCTTGCAGGAGACGCCATGGGTGGGCACGTAGCTTAAATTTATGTCCTGTTTTCAATTCTTACCTACGCCACTGTAAAACTACTACCATCGTCGCTCATTTTTTCATAAATTCTCGCAACTTAACGTCGTACAAAGAATACGTTGCAACAATTTTTTCCGATCACCCTTGTAAGCTCCTTAGCCTCGTACGTCAAACGTGTCAACTGCAGAATACGTTCTTGTCGACGAAAGAATTCCAAGCGACGGAAAGCAATAGAAAGTGATTGATATTTTACAAAATGTGGAATGATCGGATTCTTATTAATTCAAAATTTCCAAAAACTGCATTTACTTTCAAGGATCGAATCGATATTACGTGAACCCTGTACTTTTAAAACTATATTCTGTACATATTCTTACTGTATCGAACGTGTAACAATGGCATAAAAAAGATTTACACAATTGCGGTTATCTGACAGTAATATCAAAAGTGATACTGATATAATACCGAAATCTCGAAACGTA
Organism: Ctenoplectra terminalis; assembly: GCA_019453375.1. NCBI lineage: Eukaryota > Metazoa > Arthropoda > Insecta > Hymenoptera > Apidae > Ctenoplectra > Ctenoplectra terminalis. The sequence continues at coordinate 202,106 of SMSQ01004711.1, read as the reverse complement.
CGATATTCAATGCCGTATCAGAAAATTAGCATTCTTGTACCGTTTCCAGTAGAACATTTCCTCATAAAAATTCCAGGATAGTATGCTCGCGAGGATTTAAAGCTTTCGTATAATCGCATATGATTAACCCTTTGCGCTCCATTGGCGCCGCAATGGCGACACGTGTAATTTTCCTCAGAAGTTAAGTTTCAAGTTAAAAAGTCAAATTTCGCATTTTCGTTAATTAGCATATTTTTTTGGTATCAAAATAAAGCAAATGAACGAAATAAATAAAAATGGTAAACATTCATAGTATTGCTTCGTTTTTCAAAACAACACTTAAAGTTTTCATAGCAGTGCTCTGAAACTTAAAAAAGTTTAGGAGTACAGAGGGTTAACCAGACGTACAGTTGCCGTAAGACGACACGAAGCTATGATATATTACCGTTTCCACCGGAGCAAATGGAATTTGTAGTAGCACTCGGCTAAAACCCATTTCCTTCGGATACTGCGTTCGTTTCCAATAAAAGGAGGAAACTCCAAACGAGAGCACTCTCGTCCCTTCAACCCTCTCCTTCCCCTTTACAATGCATTCGTTGCGGTTGGGACTTAATGCATCGTATGCACTCGATGCATTCATTTGCGAAAATCACCGAGAGATCGCTTACATCCTTTTTTTTCTCATTCTTCCGGAGAAAGGAAGAGAACAGTGTATTTTATTCGCGCGGAAGAAAGGTTACTCGATTCAAGGAACTCAAAGAATCGCTTGGGTCTTCTGAATGGAATCTGCGTTTTCCAATTTATACATGTAGCAACGAATTGTGGTTCGATACGTTTGTCAAGTTGTTTCTAAAATGATCGTGCATTCGATATTTTTCCACCAATCGTGCGTTAATTTTAGCTAAGCTATAAAAATAAGGATACTTTTGATTTATTAAGCTGGACTTAATCCTTGTTCGAAAAAAAACTACGATAAAATTGCAGGATGTTAATTAGTTTTTATTGATAACATTTTGTGGCTGCAGGACATCGAGCAAGAAATTGACGGAACTTTTCTCATTAGTTTACCCTTAGGAAGAAGAAGTGCGCTCACTCTTAAGGGAAGGTACTTAATCTTCAGCTTGTTATAAACACAGACAAGTCGCCGTGCGCGCACACACACAGGAAATCACAAATCGATCCGCATGTACGTATCGCGTGCAACTGAAACGATGCAACAGGTAGGGTCAATATCGACCACTTTCAAAACGTCCGAAAGTTTCGCTTTTATGGGACCCACGATTTTTTAAGGTCAACGATACGTTAATTGGCTCTGATCGGTCTGTCAAAACGCGTCGTAACAATTTTTTGTTCCAACGGATCGTTAATAATAATAAAAAAAAAAATGTTATGAAGGTTACACCAACTTGAAAGTTACTACACGCTGATAAAATGTCCCAAATGTACGTGCGGAAAAATAATAAATTTCAGAACAATTGATTTGAAATTTTTACATCCAAAACATTTTTAGAAGCTTTAATTTTCTTATAGTCGTCGGAAAATAACTGTTAACTACAAAATTTGTACGTTTCGATCTTTATCTTACCTAATTTTCTTCACTTTTCAACTTTATCTTTTTTAACGAGGACATCATTATCATTATTTCTCATCACGCTCCTCTGTAAGGTTTCCACTGTTGCTCGTTTCTCTTGTTGAAGCTAAGATAATGTCAACAATTACAGCGACACAAGCCCAGCTGATCTGCCAGCTTGCACTCATTTTAATTTGACTCGACCCCGATATGAAATTCGCGTTGCTTTTATAGTTTTATATTTTTCACTTCGATAAGAACTTGAACGTATCTGGAAGTTCTGTGTTACCAGGATCCTAAACCGGAGTATATAAAACACTCGTACAGTTTTCATACGTACAACGGAATAAAATTCAATTAGATAAGAAATATCTATTTGACCTTGGAAGCTCAAGATCAAACCGTAAACTCAGTTTTTTGTAAAGTACTTGAATGAATGTTTAAGTTTGAAAGTACAAAGTCAGAATGAAATATCCGTTTTCACGGGAAGTTTAAATGAATATTTGATCTTGACGCTCAAGGTTAGAAAAGTTCTTGAGCTTGAAGAAAGTTGGACTATTAGGCCCGATGGAGACCAGTGATTTTTGTCCGTGCGACCTCGCTGCGATCATATATCTTTCTTTGTTTTCCAAGTTAAAACAACGAAGACAAACAATAGATCGCAGCGAGATCGCGCGGACAAAAGTCGCTCGTCCGCCTCGTATCACGTCCGCCTTTGCGTCATGAATTTCCAACCATTCGTTAATAATCTACTTACCGTGCGTCCCTTGACTATTGCCAAGAGGTTGCTTAAATTATTATTACGCCAGGTTTCTTGTTTATTAACGTCGTTTTGTCTTAAGGGGAATATCTCGATCGATCGCTATCAGACTCAAGCATGTACGGGTGTACTTACATGACCTTACTTGATCTCGCGTAAATGCTCTATCCTGTCACTTATGCTGTCAAATTGGATTGCGCGACATCGTAAGCCCTTGTACTACCCAGATAAACCTCCTGAATACCTCTGACCCTGCCTCTTAGTCATGATAAAGTGGGATCCATTTGACTTGTAACTTATCAGCCCCTTCCGACGTTGCTTCTATCTTACTCTTTCCTTTTTTAAGCAAGAAAACTTTGTCCGTGGATGAATCGTTTGAGTAATTTCCCGTAGTAACACGCGAACGTTAGCCGAAAAATATAAGTCTTTTGTGCGCCTGTTCTATAGACACCGTGGAAGAAGCGAATCTGCGATCGTTCGATTTTTCAGGCGACGTTAACGTGCCTTTATGTTCACCGTGTAAACGCGCCACGATATTTCTGCTTGCAAGCATGCTTTGTAATATTTATTCCGAAACGATGATACAGGTTATCAATATTTTCAGCCTTTCCAGAAAATTGTATACGCCATTCCCATAGGTACGTTACATCAGCGTTTCCCTAAAATAACGTTGAACCTTTTGTATCCATCGCTACCTACAACACCCGAAATTCGCTACCTTTTACTTATTCGCGGAGCGTATTGGATGCTTTATTTCGTGAAACTTTCGCACGTTTATTCTCAGATGTAACACAATATCGAGGTCAAGCAGAATCGTTTATGGTGAAAATCTTGCACGCAAATGGTTCGCGTATTTTCATTTTGGGTAGATATTAGTCGAGCAAACAGAGGAACGAACGAAATTTCTAAAGTTAATAAGAAATAATGCGACGAGTGATGCAAACGTTTTTCATTTCACCTGCACGGTATTTGAAGAATTTTGTCGTTCTTGGTTCAAGAAACTACATTTTTCAAACTTTGTTTTCTCTGGTTGCAGTTGAAAATTGTATCGAACGTCAAGAATAAACGTGATAACTGGGTGGTTATAAATTAGGAAAATTTGTTCGCGTTAAAACTTCCCGTGGGGCTGCCACCCATTTTTTACTCTGATCGTGGTTAACATTGTTCCGCAGAAGCCGTTGGTACCACCGTTGTCTCCTCTTCGAAGAGGTTAATCGCGTGTAACATTGCTTCTGTGTATCACCGTCCTCCATCCTCCGTACCCTTTTACCCTCTATTCTTTTACTTTTCGTAGCACATTACGTCGACGAACAGTGCCACATCGATTTTCTCGTTTTTGCTTTCGCCTCTCTCAATTGCTTCTTGTGACGCCCTTAATGATACAGTTTCTCTGTTGATATCGCTTGAATAGCTGCTAGAGAATCTCCGTCTCTGTTGGTCCGCGTTTTAGCAAGGGAATTTATTTCGTTACAATTATCTGCTGATACAATTACCGCATTTTGTTCCCGAAGAATGTAAAAATTGTACAGTATAATAAAAATAATTACACGTCCGTTAGAATGTTTCCATATCTCAATCTTGTAATTCGCTGTTCCGAATGCTATTTCGTTGTAGTTTCCTTTGATACACGCGGCAGTTCCTCCCAAGTTAGTACGCTTTTATTTTGCACGCGTCTATTTTTCCATGTATACTTCGTCTTTGCCGTCTAACAGGAACGAGCACATTCGTTTAACCTTCACCCTTAAATTTTCCGCCCTCACAATAGTGTCTGAAGTTTGTGGAGGCGACACGAGTTACGACATCTCGTTACACCCCCCACAGAATATATATACGACACTTGAAACGCCTTCTCGCGTAACTTCGAAGCCATTTTCAGCGTACGATCGCCACTCCACGCCAGCTGCCAAATTCTTTTACTCGCGCCCTTTTCGGCTTAACTCGATTGTATCGATTCAACGTAAAGTGCAGCGGAAATTGGGCAAGCGAGTTCTTTCAGAAATTGGTTCCTCGATCGATCAGATTGAACAGAAAAATATTCAGAGCATCTTCTAATTTGTCGAGACTCTCTCGTACTATATACTCGGTCTTCGATAAATCGAATTAAGCGAAGCATCGTCCGTAACGACATAGTCATCGTCTTCAACAACGCAAACTGTTAATAACGTCAACAAAGAGTTCTAATCTCGTCGCTTCTTAATCCGCTGTTTTCACAGCTTCTTCGTCTCCTCTCGCCATCCTTTGCTACTTTTCACGGAAACCTCCTTTCATCTTCTTCACATTGTGTTTCTGTTTGAACAGCTAGTAAGCTTGATATCATAAATTTGTTAAGAAATTTTTTTGTTATTTTCGTATAACGTTATTCAAAGGATCAGTATGGTTATTAATTATTTCTTTTTTTTTTTGCCGTTTGAACTTTTCTCTTATAAATTTTTTTTTTCCTCTCCGTTCTTCCTCCTCTTCTTTCAACCACCTCTCATCACCGATATTCCACAATTTTCTACCGTCTAACCAGCTCCTCGAGAAATCCTTTTTGAGCTGATCTGGACAAGATACTATACGAAACAGGGCCAACAAGAACCAGACATGCCTCGCAGTTCCAGACATCCGTTGTTACAAGCAAAATGCCGGGGTTTGGCAATTTGTTTGAGGGTGATTAATTAGTGCTGGTATTTGCTCGGTGTTTCAAGGGCCACCGAGGCAGTCCGGTCGCGGCTGCAATTTACGCAGAGAGGAACGAATGAATACTTTATGGCCACGCTACGTTAATATTGCAACGGATTGGAGCGTTGTAGCCTTGCTGTCATAACATGCGACGTTTTTAGAAACCGAAAACGAATGGAAAATGATTGAAAAAACAATCGTTCGGTTCCATGCATTGTTTCCTACGAAATAAAACGCACTGCGTCTTCGTAATACTTTGTATTAAAATTTGTATTCGTTGTGTATTGCTGGTTGAAAATAGTGAAATTTATTAGTAATTTGAAAATAATTAAAAAAATTAGAGATACTATTTCTTTTCGAGAAAAAATCTCACACCTCAAAGAACTACTCTTCGTCTTGTCCGACTACAGATATTTCTTCGAGTTAGGGGAACGGTTTCGCGGAACGAAACGTATCTTGAAGTTCTCGTTTACGCGTACCGTAACGAGCAAAGAAGCAGAAGTATATTAACTCGACGAAACAAGCAGTAGTGTAAAGTTTCGCAGCCGAGCATTGTGGCGCATTACCGGAAGAGTAAAGTGAGATTTGTCGAGCCATTTTAAGAACCAGCGTGCCATATAAAGTCGCTACCGCGTTCTCAAATGGCTCGGAAAGCAATACATCGTGTAGCGAAATTGACGTTCCTCGATGTCTTCCTTTCTTAACGCGTCTTATTGAATTGGAAATCTCATCGAAGAGAAAAAAATAAAGAAGTGCCAGCACAGACAAGATGGACATTCTAGAATATTAAACGTAGAAAGAACCTGTCGGTGGTCTGAATAGCTCAATTGGATAGGATAGTCGTCTGACCAACGAAAGACCCGGCTTCGAATCCTAATCCAACAATCCGATCGACCTTCGATGGTCGTAAGAAATTGAAAGGATTGGTCGGTATGAGAAGAGGAAGGAAGAAGGATAACGGATGCGCGTTTCGAGCTGGACATACGACTAGACTCAACGGTAAAGCTATCAGGATCTCCACTTCGAACGTAGGAACATTCATTATTGGAACGAAAGATTTGCATCCAGATATCAAGAGATGTTTGCGAGAATCTATGGAAACGAAGCTTATCGAGAAACCATTCGAGAAACGGTTCAACGAGCCCAAGGTTTATCAGCCAATCTGAATAAAAATTGAATAATTTTCTTCGAGATAATCTGAAGCATTGTATACATAAGTTAGACGATGTTTCACCCGAAGTTGTTCCAGAGCGCGAAGATTAAAGAAGCATCGAGAAGTTTCATTATGCGAACGAGGACAGGCGGCGTGCCATTTATTCGTTGTCGGTGAAGAAGGATGCATTTTGGATGATATCCGTGTGTACACGGTTTCCCTTGACTTGCGTAATTTCCAGGCAAGGCGTTCCGCCTTGCACACCGCATAGGATAGTCCCGTTCCAGACAGAACTTACGTCACCTATACGCGAGAGAACGGCGGTTTCATCCGACTTGATGGATGTGGCGTGCATCGTGAGGTCGCGGCTGGCTGCTACCTACCAGCAGCTGTTTCGTAGCTGACAGAGAATAGAAATGCCTGAGGAATCGGCCAAGCGAAAATTCATGGAACCGAACCCGAACCTGTCGCACTTGCCGATATTAAACGTTCCTGTTTGACTAACGTCACGTTCCGGCATATTAATCTTGCAACCTTCTTGGAAAAACAGGCACGATTTAACTATTTCGACAATTTCGGAGGATGCGTGAATTTCTGACTTCGCGGAACTTTTAGGTTGTAACTGTATGAACCAACACGATTCTTTCGTTGTTACTTCTAACATTGCATATAGTATAACGATAGTGATCTTAAATGAGAGCTTAATTTTGATAAGCTTGTCGTGAGCAATGATTTGAAATTTTTGTAGCAAAAAATAATAAGAAAGGATTAAACGATGATACGCTAAATACCAACACATTCCGAATTCAATATTCAAAAACGACCGCGTTCAGATCGAATCGAAATAAGCTTCGTAATTCTGTTATCGTCCCAATTAATTGGTAATTGGCGATAATCGAAGGCAAACATCGCATTGAATTATAGCACCAGCAATAATTCCTGTTGTCCGATCGGCAACAATGACGATCAGGGAATCAAAATTGAGGGACGAATCGATGAGGGGCAAAGGAGAGTACGGCGGTGAGGCAGTGAGATCGTAATTATTATTATACGGCTCTATCAATTCCGTTATCACCATACGGTTACCTATGTACTCAACGTCGATGGATAGGTGGATAGGTGGATAAAATTTGGGAATTCGGCTGGCGGTTCTATTCCGCTTCTGTGCCAATATTGACAGTGAAGGCAATGCGATTGCGTACGTCGAACCTATTGGCTCGTCCATGAGTCTCCATTTCCGACGAACATCCACTTACTCCAATGTATTGTGGAGTATATAATTACCTACGTTCGATCACTCCGATCAATTGTTACTGGTCTCGCTCGAAACGTGCACAAAAGTTCATATTTCTTTGCCGAAAGTTTCGTTATAATTGTAATTACCGTTTTGTGTTTAAGCAGTTGGTACTTCGTTACCTTTACAATGTGCCACAGAACATTCCAGTTTATTGAATTTCGTAATGAAATTGCCGAGTGAGATCGGTTCGAGCAAGTATGTTAAATTTTTGGCAAGCTGCAAGCTATTGTCATTAAATTCTTCGATCCGTCGAGTAAACAGAATTCGGAAATTCAATAGTTAACCCGATTGCGTTTCTGTGTCAATATTGACGGTAAGGGCGATGTGATTGCACTCACCTTGCGGGGATAGCAAAGCTATCGGGTGATTCCAGATTCGTGACACGGAATACAGATCACGCAATTAACATGCATCGTCTAACAATTAAGATTTACTGTTTTCACACGATACATTTGCGAGACCTGTTTTTATACTATTCGCGATGAAACAAAATTGAGGTACTTAGCACAAAGAATTCAGTAATACTATGATAAATATTAATGAATTAAATTTTATCTCGAATGATTAAATTATCTTGAATAAATCAACGTATTCATAGAGTTGAAAGATACGCGGATTGAAGTAAGAGACATATGAAACGCATAGATAGGAAACGACGGAACCGTGAAACTCAAATGGTGATTCCATTTCACTTATGCGCCAATATTGACACGATTTCATTTACCTTATCCGATGCCTGTGCCTTTGTTACTCGAATGGCAAACTCTCGGAATAGATTTTCAGTTCGGTTAGTCCCTCGAACTAGAAACGGCGACAGAAACTTTACCATCAAACCGCACGCCGTAATCTCTTATCTTCTAGCTCGTACCGCATTAATCTCTTACCGAAACGTCACAAATTCCAAACTCTATTAGAAAAAATCTACCAATAAATTCATAATTAATTTTTCTCTTATTATTTCCTGCGAGAAGAACTCTAAGAAATAACCCGGTGAATCGACTTTCGTTCCGCCATATTTCTGACGAATGCCTGCCGATAGCTGTTCGCTAGTTGAACGCCAATAAAAGAAGGGTACCAGGCTTCGCGTGTATCGAGGATGGTGTAAATTTCAAAAACGTTTGTCGTCAGGACAACCGAGGCGACGTACGTCGTTGAACATGAGAAATAGCGTCGCTCGAGAGAGAGGCACCGCTCTCTTTACGTCGGCTGCAGCTTTTCACTGTGCAACGACGTAAGGGTCGTAACTTTCTTCGTTGTCAGTTCATGATACTCCTCGAGCAAACTCGAGTCGGCTCGAGTAGGCACCCTGGAAAGAAGGACAAAGCGGAGCACGATGTATAAGCAATAGTCGACTCATTTCCGGTCAAGTCGTTTGCCCGTCCATCTCCACCCTTTGAAGGGGTGTTTCTGGTGTAAACACTTATAAGGAAACAAGCGGAGCGAAGGGAATAAAGGAAAATAGGGAGCGTTGTCGCAATGCGTACTATGCACGGGCAGCATCGAAAACTTACAATTATTTGAGGAAATTCAATTTTGGTGTCTGCAGAGCCGTTTATAACGGCGCATCGGGGAACAAATATTATTACTGGCTTCATGCATATTCGGGAGCGTACAGAGTAGCATTGCAAATTGATCGAATAGTAACTAATTTTGCGTGTAAGTAGTTGGAAACGAAATGTAGATGAAGCATTCGATATTGTTGTTCGTAATAATTTGTTGGAATGTTCGGATATTTGTCCTTACAATGGGTTTAACTCTTCTAGAGGCAACCTTTCACGCTTTATAGATCATCGGCAATTATTTGGTCGATCTGATTACACAGATTACAGAATTAGAATACTTGCTGACGAAAAGACCACAAAGATGAGAAGCAATAAAGGTTTCTCTTGAATTCCGTGCGCGATTCACAGCGTTTTCATCACTCTGGCACGGCGGGTGCGGTCGAGAGTGGCGGCAAACACTTTTCAGCCCCAATGTAAGGGAGATGCTTATCTTATCGAATAATCTCGGCTCCTAAGCCGGGAAATTGGACACGAGCGCGTAAAATAAGATTCGTTTCCCTTCGTCGTGCCTTTATTCGTATACGTTTGGGAACATTTAATAAAGCTCTGTGTTTAATGGACAATAATGTCAGGTATAACGATACCAAACCGATACGAAATATTTCACAAGTGTTCCTTTAACGGAGATCTTTTCTCAAAAGACAAATTACTTTTCGCTAAATCGTTCCTATTAACTATCTTTAGCGCCCGTCTGAAATTTCAGTCGAAGTATTATCTCCCTGCTTTCTTCCTTATCAGAGTCTACTGTTCGTTTTATTCGTTAGTTTCCCAGTGCAGCGCGCGTTGTACTTTTCTACCGGCGGCGGATAATTCACTTATCACATCATTCGACCAAGCCAAGAGTTTCTGATCTTGTTCCTAGTATCCCCTGGAGATTTCCACCTCTATTTCTAATCAATATAAATTGTATCGGACTACGTACAAGCGCGTCTCACAACAAGAAATAAAGGGGCGAGAAAGCGAACAGACAGGATAACGAAGTAACGTTTCCGTCTATCGACCGAGCTTGTGCTCGAATAAGAGCATTTAAAACGGAATAATTAAGGTTGTTTTATCGCCATCAGTTTAAACAGAGGTGTTCCGTTTTAATTACCGCAATGAAGGTCCTTCATTTGAATATCGATTCGCGTCTTAAACGAACAGAGACATCGCGCCACCCTTCCATTTAATTTTTATCCCTGTGCCGCTTTAATACGCGTTTAATATATTCCTGGTCAGCCGAACGGTAGACGAGAACTTTTTTTATTTCCTTCGTTGGATACCGCGCGATGCAAATTCCCATGAAAACCGTAAATTGCAAATTAGGAATCGTCTGGTACCCATAAAAAAGGCTATGACGAGGCTAATGAAAGAGAAAGCCATAGGCTAGACAGACGCGATGAAAGTTTGAAAACGAAACTTTCGTTTCTATAAAATTTGTAGATTCCAAAGTGGTGGAAAAATTATTTTTACGAGAACGTTTCCTGTCTCGGCAGTTACTCCATTAACCCTTCTCTTTTTTTCTTCTTTTCTTTTTTCCTTTTTTTCTCGTCCTTTTCTCTTCGTTTTACTTGCCACCTCTCAGCTTCCAGGAGGCATGTTCCGTTCATTACAGAAATCTCCATCTCGTTACTTTACCTGCTTTCTTTTCACCCGCCTATTCGACTCGCATTTCTCCGCCTCTTCTCTTCGTTACTCATCGAAACGCACAAGGCAAGCCGATACCTCGCTACCTGGTTCGGAACGGAGCCGAGATCCTTTTACTTTTTGTTAGTCCCGAGTTAGTGGGTGTAGTCGAAGGGAGGAATAGGAGTGCCAGCAATTAAACCGGCGAAACAAAGTCCAGGAATAATTATTATTTCTTTCGAAGGGAAATTCGGTTCTCTGCCGGCCACCGATCCTATTGTTATCGGACGATTGTTCTCTCGATAAAGCAGGTCCGATAATAATTCAATCGCCTGGACCGGATATCGAATAGAATTAGAAAACTTTCCACGCCTTTCTCGATAACGAATTCGTTTTTCTTTTTTTTTTTTTAAGGTTTCAGCAAATTGAAAAATTTCATGTTGTTTCTAAGTCGTAAAAATTAGAAAATCGGTACGTACTATTTTGCATTGCAACGCGTAGAATCGCGGAAAAAAAATATGGTACAGAGAAAGGGTGGAAAATGATATGAGACGTTTGGAATTTAATGCTAGCCTTTAATTCTCCCTCCTTTGTTTATCTTCGCGTCGTTAAACTTTTATTTTATCACAATAAGCCTGCATCCGGGCTGAGACAGTCGAGCCAGTGTCGAGAACTGCCACTGATGTACGACCGGTTATGACCTGAATAGAATTGCATTATTTAACGCTGTGTCGTTGCATCCCCTGCTCCCGCATAAATATGCATTAATTGTTCGTGCCGATACGCTTGAAATAAGCCAATAAAAATCAATTTATTCCTCGTGGAATCTGTCGTATCATCGATGAACCGTCGAGCGGTATGGAATTTTATCGTTTTTAAATGAGAATGTGTTACGGTATTAAATTTCACTCGTTAATAAAAATTTCCATACTCGGGAAAGCGAATCTACCACGGGGAGGATTTTAGGGAAGATTCTAACAATAAAATACAATGCAAGAATAGTGACAAAAAAATTCCAGCAATGGAAACGGTGATTAACGATAAAAAAGAAGAGAGAATAACACCGGGACAGAAAGAAAGTGAAATCTCCAAAGTACCTATATTTCTTCCACCTATTATACGTATTTTCTTAATCGTATCCCATCGTCATTTACCCGAGGTAATTATCGCGTTTCCTATTTTCCTGTACAAACCTTATCGTAAATTTTAGACAGTGCAATGTAACATCAATCACCATTCGTGTCAAACTTTATTAATAATTTTCGTTCTGAAACGGAACTCGTGCCCTCTCAACAAACTCCGATGCTCAAAATCCAAGTTCTTGTTTCTATATTCGCGATAATTAGACAACATTAATTTCAGGAAGCCTAGCAAAAGAGTATACCAATAAAGAGCACGTAACATTCGTTGGCATAATTATCGCGAATCGAGTAAAACATTCTGTAAAGAAGTAGCGCTTACGATTGAATAATGTCAGTGACCCGTTTCAAGAATTTTTATCAGCAAACTTTCTATAGGGATCACGGGTCAGCGACGATGGATTCTGAATCTACCGGGTATATTTAAATTTTTCCCGATTCTTCGGCGACTTTTCTCCGCCTGCTACCACCCTGCTACACCCTTCCTCTGTTCGGAAAAAAAGAGCTGATATCGCAGAGAGTTGAAACGTAATTTCGTCGTGAAGGAGCGTGACAGAAGTTTCGGTTCTACGGAGAAGCTCGATCCGGGTCAAAAGTTTTTCGCTTTCAGAAGCGTGAAACGTGGCTCGTCGACGTTCGCGCCATCCTTCCTTCAACTTCCATTCGTTGGATCGGGAACGACCGATTATTACCGAGTTGAAAATTCGCGTTAATTGTTCGTAATCCCAAAGTCCTCGAGTAGTGTGCAACGAACGGAAGGGGTTAGGTTCTTTCCTGAAGCGGCGGCTCGATTTTAAATTTAAACCGCGATTCTGCGGCTCGAAAGTTCGTCCGATAGCCGTAGAACAAAATTTCACGCGAGAATTCTCAAGTTCTGCATCGTTTGGTTATTATCGTTTTTTTTTTTTTTTAAGAACGATTTTTTGTTTTCAGAAATTAAATTAATCAGTCATACGCAGGACGTTTCGTTAAAGTCAGCCATTGGTTTTTACGAATTTATAACGATTCGATGCGATTCGAAATTTTTGTGCAAGTAGCCGGAAAAAGGGAATAAATTCTGCGATCAAACTAATCCCAGCTACGTAAATCGAGATCCGATGAAAAATTGAACATCTCGGTTGATTTTTATCAACGTTCCTGCGAGATCGTTGCTCAACGTTCGTAAATTAACAGCAATCGGAATGGCGCTATTTCGACTATCGACGTGTTATATTCATGATGCATTAGCTTGGATGACCTAAAACCCTAGAATTCGATAATTGATCGTTTAACGACGATAATCCGTGATGGCAATGTTTTTGCGAGAACGTTAAAAAATTACTGAGCTCGGCGCAGGATTATAGTCGTCGTAAATCGTGCATTAATAAAATGGATTTTCATGTTACTCCCGTTTCTATTCGATTGACGTTATTATTGATTCGTAAAGAGAAATATCAATAATGCTGGGAAAAACCGTTGGAATGGGAAATTGATTCGTAAAAATTAATTCATTCGTTTCATTCGTTTCCCGGAAATATTTTATGTATTTTTCACCCTGGGATATTTTCGTTACATTAATTACCGTTTTCCCGTTTCAAGTTGTTTCAACGCTCGTGACTGCGCTTTTTATTACTAGTTCCTGTTCGGTGTACCAGGTTGATAATACACGAAAAAAAAAAGAAAAAAAAAAAAAAAATACGCGACATCGCTTGTAGATTATGGTACGAACGGCGGTTAAAATTGATGCGTGCCCGAACAATACTATGAAGAGGAGACATGCATTATTTCCGGCGTTGCAGCTGAATTTTATTCTCCATGTTAAAACGAAATGACGTGTTTACATTCACGTTCACGTATTAAACTACGGTTTAAAACCATAAACTTGCAAATTCAAATAGAACGTGTCCACTTTTTAACGAGCATAAAAAGGACATCTGCAGAATTCTATTTCACGAATTTATTCGTTTTATATTTATGAATCGCATCAAATATTTAATCGGCCATGAATCCTTATAAAAATATGAAAATCATATAACAGACGGTATAAGTCGACATATTTATTCTCCGTTCGAAATTTTTCCGGAGATGGATTTAACGAAATAAGGAAGGTTTGTACAATAGCTACCTTGGACAGAACGATATCCATTTTACTCGTACAAATTGAGGACACAGGGAGGTCAGGATTTTCTCTCGATTTTTCATATTGCCGGAACTTGAGCCGCTTCTTTGTTGCCACCGTGCATTTCAACCTCGACCTTATCGGAGCATTCTTGTTCGTCTTTCGATTCATTTCTATAGCACGACATGCCTGGGCACGTTGAGAGGAAAATCACTAAGAAATCCAGGATCAGCACGAAGAATTTCATAAACTTGATGATCTAACACATTGTCAGCATTTTATGAACTGAACTTCGATATTTTGAGGTATAAGTGGTTAACAGTTATGGCATTCGACTGGAAAACTTACAAAATAATGTTCTTCTCGGTTCAGGGAAGCGGGGAAAATTTATTTCATCGAACTGCTATGTAACTTCTGAGATATTGATATTGGGTTAGTAAATCTTTAAGGATTTCCTGAAAATCGGTTAGTCGCTTAAAGTCGGAATCACAGAAGTGTAGAAGGTGTTTATTGATCCGCGAGTGCAGGTTAGATTTGGGTATACCATGGTGGGTAATTAGTTCAGTCGAGCCGTCATCCTGGGGGTTTCAGAGGAGCTTAAACGCACAACAGGCTGCTTAAATCTTGTACAGTATTCATCGTGTTATCGGGTCTTCTATCGGTAACTAAACGTTAGCTCCTTCGGGGCAAAAAGTTTATGTAACACCGCACCGGAGATGCTTTCAAGTGATCGACACGAACGAACGTGGGTTCTCGAGAGAGTTTTCCCGTACTCTTCGGATACTTTAAAGAGATTTCGTCAGCTTTAAAGTCTGGTCCGTCCGTCTGCTTCTCGTACCTCATCGTTCGTTCCAACTTCTGCCATCCTGCCACTTACCAATCGTATCGTTTCCAACGATATCCGAAAATCGAGCCATATTTTTCAAAATTCCGAGTTTCGTTCGATTGGCTAAGTAGACGAAAGCAGCGGATTGCCGAGTTTCGAAAACGTCGTAATCCTTCGAACGAAGCACGTTTCCGTGTTTCGAAGTAACTTCCGCCAACTCAGGAATTCGAGAGCAATTTGATTCGAAGCACCTCGCATAATCACCGCATACTGCTTCCTGGCTACTTCGATGAAAAATTTCAGAACTTAACTAGGATCGCTTTTCTTTATTAACCTTCTTTCCGTACACTTTTAAATTAGGAGAAGAGATTAAATCGCATACCGTAAAATGTGACACGGTGTTCTCGAATAGTCGGACTCTTCGATCCAAACATATAGTAACATCGGTTATCCGTGCAACTCATGATTACGTTCCGTGAAAAATATCAAATATTCGAAAAAAAATACNCTTTTAATTATTAATGCTTGCTTAATTTTATGGAAATTAGTTCTTATTAAGCGAGGATTTTTTATTAAGTTATTATATTGACGTTTAAATTGGCATGAAAGAATTAGAGTAAAATGAAATGTGTTATTTTTAACCGCGCGTAGTCCATCGCATTGATAATAAATTGCTTTGGACATTATTGATAGACTTTCAGAGTATACGTAGTAGGATTCTCTGTAATTATAAATTCTTCTTACGGTCCTAGTTACGCAAGTGTCTGACAGAGTTCTCTTATCCACGGTATTGGTATCAACGAAACCGCTACTTTTAATTGTTTTTATGAAAAACTGGTCNATACTTCATACGGCTATTGACTGAGCCTTCTCCGGAATCCTTTTTTTTTTTTACAATAAAATATACCTGAAATACGTGTAGCTGGGCCATTTATTCCGCCATGATATATCCAGATTTTACAATCCAGCAGCGCGGCCGCACCGGTCATATTTCAGTGTCTTCCGTGCTCGTTGCCGACAGAAATATTTGGCAGCGCAGCAACCTGCAATGGATGCCAGATATGCGTGGTTTAATCCAAGCCGGAGTCGTTTCGATGCACGTTCATCGATTTCGTTCCGATGTACGCGCTGTGTTACATCAACAACTGCGACCAGCCACCGTTGCATCGGTGCATCGTCACGCGAGAACCCTGGTGCATCCGCGAATTCGACGAAACTCGAATTCATGTATAAAAATACGGCTCGTATCGCGAGCAAACTATTAAATTCATGTCTCGTTTCGTGTGTGATTTTTATTCAACCCGTGGGGATTAATTTTTAAGGAATATTGGAATTCTAGGACTATCCTGTTGGAAAAACTTGTGGAAATATTTGCTCGGTACCTATAAAAATTGCAAGCTCGAAGACACACGGCATTTCACGCTCGAAGGGTAAATATTCTCGCGCCAATGTATTTTCCAGCCGGCGAAGGGAAACCGAACGTTGTCTCGAGTTTTACAAGATTAGCATTCCCAACATTTGTTGCTCGCGGGTCCACGAAGAATCGATCCTTTCCCATGAATTCATAGTTTTCGAATTTTCACCGCGTGCTTCGGTTTCGTTTTTTGTTTAACTTCTCAAAGGGCTGAGTGAACTAACGCAATCTCATGCATTCTTCATGCGCATTCGAATGCACGGTGTGTGTAAATATATTCGAAATAGCGAGTCAGAATGATTGCTTGGTAAAATTTGCAAGTGTACCTTTTTGAAGCATCGATATGGAATTTCAGCGTGACTCGCTCGGAACAGTTTATCGTTTAACGTTACGAGCTTCCCCGGCGGAAATATTCAAAAATCAATCAATGCTGTTTAAACCGAATATCGATAATAATTTAATGTTGCAAAAAATAAATTGCGATAAATTTTTTTTTCTTTTATACACGTAAATGTTCAAAATATCTTCGGTATATTCTAAATTGCGTTTGAAACGCTACCCTAAGGAAACTTGCGCCACTCCTACATACTGAATGCTGGTCCAGCAACCGAACTGCTTCCATAAAGTTCTGCAACGTTTATTGCCATCGACGCGGCTTTTCCGGCGCTGTATTACGTTGATGTTTTGTACGTAGTACGGTACAAGCACATCTACAGATGCACCGATCCATGCCGAGGATAGAATGTTGCGTCGTGCTTTGAGATCGAATACCATGGTAGATCAAGAGGGTTCGAAGCGAGGTTGGGTCAACGCGGAGGGTGAATCGGAGGGGAAGAAAATGGATAAAAAGAGGATGACCGGCAGAGATAAAGGAAAATAATGGGTCGGAATGGCACGCAGGGCTGGACAACGAGAAGCAGTTAGGCAGGGAAACAGAAACGAAGAAATTCAGAAGGAGCAGCGTGGCTCGATGAGAGGTGTAGAAGTGCTGCGGAAAAACAAGAGGGAGGAAGGAAAAGGAGCAATTGGAGGAAATAAAGAATGAGAAACGAGGGGACAAAGAAAGAAATAAATACACAAGGTGTCTCTGAAATATGAGGATGGTTGAGTTTCGAGGGCGTACTTTAGTTGCTTGTGAAAATAAGACATTGCCCTGTATCGTTGTATAGCCTCAAATATAGACACCGTCTCTATATCTTCAACAAGTATTATAATATAGTATCGGACTAAATTTTAACAAATTGTCAACTCCGCGCGCTCGAGCCTCAAGGAATTTGAACAGGATTCATCATCAAGATGGCAATTCGCTCTGCTATCGAGCAGCCAGATACATCGCACATATGTATGTAGGTGTATGCTAATAGAAACTGCAGAGGAGCTTAACGTCTCCATCAGGGAACATCTCTCCAAGGGTGGTGTGTCCTTAATTAACAACCCCATGTTCCATTCAATATCGAGTGTTAGAACTGGCAAAGGAACCACTCGGATGCAAAATATACATCTTTTAACCCCGAAATCGTCGCAAAATCGATACCTCCTCTTAATAAACCTCCTATGCGCAGCACAGGGAGGAAAGCTAGACGCAATCGTGGGAAAGGATAGAAAACCCGAAGACAATGAGGTGAAAAGCAAGCAAAGGAGTAACAGGAGATAGGAAAAGGGGTGTTCAGAATGCACTTGCCGTAACCTGTTCACTATATTCGGTCACGTGCCGGTGCGTGACTTCCTTTCATCGGCTTACAAAGGGGCGAGCATCGGCCAAGAGCACCAGCCGTGCCTGTACACGCTTGTCCCGCAAACGCCGTGACAACGACTTCACCTCCGACGTTATATTGCGCCCCGTTCGCTCTGGGGGCTGCTGTCCTCAATCTCGAGCCTATATCGCTGGCCTCGGCGTCACCGGCGATCGATAAACCCATAAACTTGTCCCGTTCCTTTTCCACTTCGGAAAAATATATATTGTGATCGTTACTCTGGTTATTCGCGAGCCCTCGAACCCAACAGTTCCCGTTATTCTGAATTTTAAATTCGACCGTCGCCCTGAGATCTTCGACCACCTTTTGTCGCTTCTGACGAGATAACTGAAACTTAATAGCTCGGACTGGTTGGATTCATATCGTTGGGTCGTTCGACGAAACAGGACTATCGAGCGGTACTTGCAAATGATAAAGCAAGTTATGGCGAGATTGAATTTCTTTTAGTTTCGTCGAGAGTGAGTTTGGGCAAGGTTTATGGCGGTCGAATCACCGATTCGTAACGAGCTTCTTGGCTTCGACCGATGCAATCATAAAGTTGTCCCGTTCCATTTCATCTTGAGCTTCCGCGCTCTGGCTTTAGTTATGAGAGCAGTAACGAAGTCGATCGGCGAACAATGATCAGGTTTTAGAGCACGGATCGTTTTAACGTCTCTGCGATGGCCTATCCTAACGGCAGTGGAATGAGTCGTAGAAGGTTATGGGTCGTATGTGAGCTCGAATCGTTTAACAATTTTGTCGTAAAAAATGGTACCTTTCGAATGATAAAATCTTACAACGTCATTAAAATTACTTTAAGAATTCAATGATAGCTTATAGTACCGGAGAATCAACGTCGGATGTAAATACGTGCCTTGACCGGGATCGGCAATCAATGGAGATTACATCGACTCGTAATTTCACAGAATTGTGGAGGAAGCTTACAGTTGGTTGACAGACAATCGTAATTTAGATCGATGCTCTGGCTGTTATGGAAACAGAGGTTGGGAAATTCATTACGCGTTCCGAACGAGATAGTTATCCACTTCTAATTAACTTTTCCCCGCGAAAGTCTTATCGATACACGCCTGGATTCCCGTCAAATACTATGGATCTCTTCGAAGAAGACGACTCGCTTCAATTTTGTGAACTATAAACCACGGGCGGTCAGCGAAAACGGTACTCTGTGGTTAACGATAATCCCTAACGTGCTTAATAATAATAGGATAGAATGGCGAAAGAGTAGGGTTCTGGAAATTTGCAACAAGCAAACAATGTTGTACTCAGTGAGTGTCGGGCTTAATAAAAGTGTGCATAAATATCCAAGAGCTAATAGCAACGTGGAGTAACCAGCTGGCGGTTGATAATGAGATCGTTATTTTACCGTACAAAGTAGACGTATGAAAGTCTGTGTATGCGCCTCTGTACACGAGTTCGCGTGGGCCGCACAGCGTTTCAACGTTCCTATACTTACCGCCCTTCTAGGTTTTCTCTCTTAAATAGCGGTAATAACTTACGTAGGCGATGGAGTGCGTCTCGTTCCACGCCTGCATCTCTCACCCCGTCCCCCATTTGATATTATTTTCCGTCGCCTTGATGTAATTACCGCGCCTCGGCTTGGTGCACACGACCACGTTCGTACAAACAAAAACTGGATCGAATTGCGGTAATTGCAATGTCCTCGTTGCGACGTCCTAGAAATTCCGCGTTGAGCGCGTCTGCATGAAAATTCAAGACCAGCGTAACGGTGAGAAGCAGCTGAAGAAAAATACGAGAAGAAAAGTTGGCGAAGAATGAATCGCGGTGGACGAGATAAAAAAAAAAAAAAGAAAGAAAAAAAAAATTCGGTGTACTCGAAAGCGTGAATTCCTGTGCGAACACGACACCCTTTCAGGGGGACATCGAGAGGTTAGGAAACGAGGACGACGCAGCGTCGACGCTCGAAACTCTTGACCCGTGAAACCCTGTTCCCGCGAGACGGTATTTCGTTCCATCGAGTTCACGAGAGCGCTCTTTCATCTCACGATAAAAGTGTTACGTTCTTGGTGGCGTCGAATGACCCCTCCAGCTATCCGACGAAATTAGTTTCAGACATGGTGTGTCCGTGCTACCTCGCAACGCTATACAGCCCACGGTGCACTGGTGCACCGGTGCACCGGTGCTGGGATTATCGACGTGTCGAGCTACGAAGAGTGTCCCCGTTCGATACGCAAGTTAACAGGGTGAACAGGGTGTCTATTAACATTAAACCTTGCACGATGAATCCTCTGTACCCTGAAAGACCCTATCCGCCGAAAATAAAAGGATCTCAGGCTTTTGCTTTTAATTATTAATGCTTGCTTAATTTTATGGAAATTAGTTCTTATTAAGCGAGGATTTTTTATTAAGTTATTATATTGACGTTTAAATTGGCATGAAAGAATTAGAGTAAAATGAAATGTGTTATTTTTAACCGCGCGTAGTCCATCGCATTGATAATAAATTGCTTTGGACATTATTGATAGACTTTCAGAGTATACGTAGTAGGATTCTCTGTAATTATAAATTCTTCTTACGGTCCTAGTTACGCAAGTGTCTTACAGAGTTCTCTTATCCACGGTATTGGTATCAACGAAACCGCTACTTTTAATTGTTTTTATGAGAAACTGGTCTCACCAAGCACCTGTCTAGGTTCTTTGATAAGATTGGCAAACGATATACGATTTGCACGATAACGAAAAGCCATAGGATTTCTGAATGCCGGTCTCGCTGCGGACAATTCAAGAGTCGGAAAATTATCGGCGCAAAAGGGCGATACAAAGGAATCTCATTTTCGGACGTCTGAATACCGTTTCGAAGAAAGAAGTATTAAGAATACGTATGGTCTTTTGCAACGCATAAAGCCGCATAAAGGTAGTAGGCATAAAGGAACCGAATCCGCCCTCAAAACCTTTCCAATTCGGTCTCACCGCTTTGGATCGGAGAATACAGAAGAAGTAAACTCCTTATTTTATTCCTACGGTAACGACACTGAACTTTCGACCGCGGAATACTCGAAAATCTCGATGGAAGCATCGTTGAAAGCAAAACGCTCTCAAGATATCGTAAGATTAGACGCACAATTTTTGTCAAGCATAATTCCGACATACATTTTTCACGGAATTTTTGGAAATTCTCGGGGTCCGATAGAAATAGGAAAAGCTTTAGCAAATAGTTACGTTCTTTCCTTTGGAAAATACTTTCCATACACCGGGTAAAATATCTTCCAAACTGTGCAATACAGTATGATAATGTATTAAACAGGTTTTTGGCTAGTGTACAACGAAAAGTTTTTAACGTTAATGCATTAATTCATTATATCTGTATCATATATCAGGTGCTCCAACGAAAACATCATAATTTTCATTACTGAAATTACTTGCTATCGATGAATATTATCGGCCACTGCACTGATACATTAATTATGCATCCGTATAATAGATCTAGTACAATTGGTACCTCGCCAAACGACAATCGCAGACTCTGCAAATGCAATTTGCCATTAGCTGAACGCGTGTTATCGTTTCCTTCGATTTCTAACTCACGTTTCAATTGGCTAACCCTACGAGCCATAAAAATGTATTTCCTTAACCTAAATCGTGTTCGTTAATACCAACCAACAAGGATGGAACAGCAAACACAGTAAGCTGCCGATGAGAAGCTTGAAAAACACATACTTCCTGACTTTTCAACCAACCAAACATTTCGAACTTATTTCCCAAAGTTTGAATGATATTCCCATTAAAATGTTCATTTCAAGGCAGCTGGATCTCGCTTAACCCTTCATCCTTTCAGAACCCATTCATCCCTTTCGTCTCTCGTAGTAAACACGATAATAAGCTCGAGTCATCGACTGCAATAGTCTCCTGGGGTCTCCGATGGAGTTTTCGAATTATCGAACTGGATATATACGTTCGTTGCCTGCGGGGAAAGAAGTACGTGCCGCGAAGCCGCAATGCGCGAACCAGGAGTATCCGTTTTCACCGCTTTTAGGAGCTTTGCGCGATGCTTTCTAGCACCTACGATCGTTTCAGCTTGAGCATAGAATAGCGAAAGGACAGGGAAAGGAGAGGTGACAAGGGTGAAGCTTAAGATCTGCCATCGAACAGCAAAATTGCTTTGCGCCACCACGGAATCCGCGTATTCGATCATCGTCCCAGAATCGACGGGACGTCTTTTCACGAGCTGCCAGACTCACGGTGCGAGAAATTTTATTAGGAGCAGATTCTCGTTGCATCGACGGACGAGTTTCGATAACGACGAGGTTCCAATTGATTGTTATCGAGTGGCTTCTTTGAACGGAGAGAGAGAGAGCACAAAGAGAGCAGACGCCGAGCAATAGACGACTGAGATCACTGGAGGTGATGTAAGAAGCGTGTGGAGTAATGGAAGAAAATCGTGTAAAAGGAAAAAAATGCGCACTTAGCGTCGAGCTCTTGAATTCACTGGTAGGACTTTATAAGAGAATTTTCAGAAGCTTTTTATTCAATTTTTGCACCGGATAACGTTACACCGTCTATTTTTGTACAGTCTTGTAGAAACGAACAACTCGTACCATTCTACCGGTTCAAGGCATCCAAATCACCACATTCTCGTTTCTAAAATCCAATTCCCACCGATCAAATATTTCGATATCAAAATACCAATATTTCTCCTGCCTACGCTTGTACATTCCAACATCAATCGTTTTCTTTCCCTCCGAAAATAGCCATCAGAGATCCATAGCCATCAGCTGGCGTGGTAAAAAATCGAACTGAACAGTGAGACTGAACCATCGGGTGATTGGAAGTCCAAGAATTCTCTTATTTTGTAGTTATTCCGTAACTATCCACGGGAACCGATAAAACGCTGTTTGCACGGAATTTCGACCCGAATTACCGAAAGTAGAATCAAACCTTCTGTTAGTACAGTTCAAAACAGACAGCGAAGCATCGTGGATCGCTTACCCTTCGAGTACCTAATGTTTGGAAACGTTTGGTGACGATTTCGTTACATCTATTTACACGGTAACTCGCGAACTCTTCCGTAGTCCGTCGAATTTCCACGGAAGGTTCAGAGATTAGAGAGGTCGAATCAAGAAACAAGGATTATCGGAAACGTCCAACTGCTACGGAACCGTCGAGCACGCTAAACCCGCCTACAAGCATCAAGACGCGGCGTTAACCAGCGGATACTGACGCTTTGTGGTCTGATCGAAGCGACTAAGCGTACGCCAGCTGCCAGTAGTTACGGTCAAACTGTCATCAGACGCGAGCACTGTGCGCCAACACTCGTGCATTGGTCGAAAATTCTAATGCTAGAAATTCGATGGCGAACTCGTAGATTGTGGTGTAATTCCGAATATCTGAATAATACACAATGGTTCCCTTAATTTACCAGTCTTGAATTAATTGCGTGTTCGTCCCGAAAAGAAATTGCTTATAACGTGGTGGGATTATGGAAGGTGTACGATGTGATAAGTAGTTTTGTACAACTGCTGTTGTGGTCACGTATAATTCTGAACTTACGGAAAGTGTTGTTGAGGAAAATGGTATAATAGCGAATGGGGCTTAAGGTTACTCTTAGCGGAATATTTGTATGCGCGTTACAGTCGAAACGAGCTGAATATAGAAGTTATAATTAAGGTACAACTGTAACATTAATATCTACCGATATTTAATCTTAACCGAACTACGTTCCCCTTTGGTAAATATTCTATTCGATATCGTTTCATAAAAAAAACTTTATCCCTCTCATCCTCTATCGCGTTAATTATTTCCGATCAGAGATCCTCGGAACGATTCCATGCTCACGCTCGAAGAATGACACGCGTGATTCCGTACGTAGCAGTCCGGTGAAAGATGAAATGAAAAGGCACTTGTGCGTCGAGTTAATTTATCCAAAGATGAGACCGAGTCTCGAGTCTTCGGCAAACGTACCGCGATACGCGCGCGCGCGCGCGCCTCTGTTTGAAATCTCGAGATCGAGGAACTCTTCGGATGCATCGAAATGAAGGCACCATCGTTGGCCAGGAAACTTTCGCCAAGATAAATTTAGAGGCGAGCTCGGCCTGAAAACAATACGTCCCTCTCCACGATGAAACTTCGATGGAGATTCAAAGTGCCCTCGAACGGGTTCTGCTACTTCCACGTACGTGGATAAATCAGTCGAGGACTAAATTAATTTTATCAAATTAATTGCGCTGTTGCGCAGAGAGAATGACTCACTCGATTCACTGTTTTATAAAAATATCGAAACAGTGGTTTAGCTTCTATTTCATTAACCGAATGGAAAACACGAAATAAACAAAAGATCGTGGCACATTTTTCAATTATCGTAGAACGCACAAACCAATATCCACAAGAAACCGCTCTCGGCAACAAATATGAAGCAAATTTTTCATCCCCGTAATTTCAATCCGAAATTCCCCTGGCTTCGGAACGCAGAACTGATATAATACTCGTAAACGCGAAAAATATCAAGCGGTATGGCGCACTGAACTCATTTCACCGCGGTTTGCGTCGTATTTTCTTTCAATTTGCACACGTGGATAAGCGTGATTCAAATATATCGCTGTCACGCATCTATTTCCTTCGCGTGTGCGCCTGCGAATTCACAATATGTCTAGCACTGAGTATCGTGCCGTCCTTTCTTTCGCATACTACGTAGATGACATCGGTGTTGTTCTCTAAACCCGACCAACCGCTTGTCAAACACGTAGCCGCCTGCTCTCGTCCAAAGGTTTACCGTTTTTCTCGAACGACAGCCAGAGCAGAAAGTGGTCGTTCGTTTACATTTCTCATCGCTGGGATATATCGATCCTAGTCCTCTTTATTTTTCTGACAGTCCCTTCTTATCGCTCACCGCAGCGGCGAAAATCCCTTTTTCCCCGTTTACGCTTCTCTTTCCAGCTCGAACGAGTTCCGTTTCCGATAAAATTCGAGACGAGTTAAGTACCATCGAACGGAACGAAGAAAATGTATAGGGTGTATGGAAGAAAGGAAGAAAAAGATTTTACTAACAGAGCATTTATCGGAATAAGAAGCTACGGTGAACGAAAAGCCGAAATTGCGAGGAGGTCGGTGATGCCAAGAATGGAGAAAGAAATTCGTGTCGCGTTCGTTGGTATCGCGTAAGTAACGGGATAATGAGCGCGGTACTCTCGTGCATAGGGCGAAACAAACGGTGACGAACGAGGACGATAGGAGTAGTGGTGCATATTTAATAAACAGTGCAGTGTGTAGGAGTAGGCCGGGTCGAGGAAAAGTGGCGCGGGATGTTAAACACACCTGCGCATCGAAAGTTCGTCATGAATAATTCCGTTTGGCTCGTTTAACGCGGTCGCTGTACGCGCACCGGCGGAACTTCCATCAGCTCTCGCTGAACGATAATTGACTTTGCGTCTCACCAGCTCTATTTATTTGTGCGCCTTCCAAGCCGCCCTGGTTGTACACTTCCTGGCCGAGAGATCGAACGAGTGCTAAACGATGGTGGCTGAAACGCGACAAAGACAGGGAAAACAAGGGGCCGGGTCGAGAAGTTTAAATTGCGACCAGGGATCGAGTTAAGGCTTAATGGCTAATTGATCCAGAAATTAAATCCTAGTCTTATTTGCTCGTCGAGCGTTTCGGATTCGTTGGCGAACTCGCGAACTCGCGAAGTCTACCGTCGCGTATTATAGCGAATCTTTCAGATAGACGTGTGAAATACGAATCATCGATGATCGGGAACTATTTTGGAATAAAATGGAAGATCTGGTGAATTATAATGTATTCAATTTTCCACTGTTTCGGAGTAGTAATTGATTTAACTCGATGATAGAAGTTTACGCGAAGAATCAGTAGTATAGTCGGTCAGTGGTCAGACGGTACCAATGAACCGCGAAATAATGAGAATCTTCCGAATCTGTTTGTGCATGTTTAATCTGTTATTCATATGATGGAAGAAATGGTATCGATTGCGTTAATTGAGTACTTTGAATTAATCGAACGATACAATTTATAAGTTCATCCTGTACGATACTTAATGATAACGTTTTAATTAAAAACCGCAGCGTTTACCGAGAGCACGTATCGTTTTCTCGCTGAAAGAGCATGTAGAGATGTTTTTAGATCGTATGGTTATTGCAGGGTGGTCCAGACTTCCCGGTGAACCAGACTCTATCGAACATTTATGGCCACAAGTCGGCCAGTCCAGAGGCTCCAGACCACGTAGACGAAACTCAGGTTCGTACGTCTGTAAATAATCTCGTGTGAGAATTAATTCCGGTCTCTGTTGTGTCTAACTGTTGTAAAAATTCATACTTCTCGAACTTAAGGATATTAACAACAATAATTTTCAACGAGTCCATCAATGCTATCTTTAATGAAAATAGTAGTACATTTAAACGTTGAAATTATCGGAAAAAAAAATTAATTGTAGCCTGGTGGACTGATCTGTCTTTCGTAATATTTAATAACGCATAATTTAATCAGTTTGATCGAATGCTCAATAACGATACTTGGTTGGCAATGGGGAAATCTGTCAGGTTCCTAACAACCTCCTGTTTTACGATCAAGGTTTCCTATTTTACCGACGTATTCCTCCCTTATAATTCTTATGTAACCTCAGTTTCGGAGACTAGTCGGTAATTTAGCATCCATCGATGCTATTTTATCGATTGACCAATCACTATCTGTGTTTTGTCTCAGAATATCAACAACCATAGTATTAACAAAAAAGGCCATTAACGAATACACTCCTGCGTCAAATAGAACCTTCCGGTCGCGTTCGTACATATTTCTCCTAATGGTGTTCGCGAAAAAGCACTCCTCGAGACACGACGAAAACAGAAATTAATATGTTTTACGTCAAGGGTGAACTATAATTTTCCGGACTCCGACCTTCCTCCTGTTCCTTTCGTTTTCTCATTTCCGTGGCGAACAGAGCGGAAAAAAGGAGAGATGCATTATCCTCGCCCGAGATACAACTCCTGGTCGTTGTTATCTTTCTGTTTATTTCTCAACGGAAACTGCAGTCTCTTAGAAAGTCGCTGAATGGATTCCATTGTGCGATTACTTGCACGATGGAATTCATTTCGAAAAGTCGGTAGAACAAACAGGAATTTTCCTTTTTGGAACAATGGAAGGGACAACAAAAACGCGTTGATAACGTGTCCTGAGGCAAACGTAAAATGCTAGCGATAATTAGATTTAGTTTTAACCGTTTTCCATTTCGTCCGTCGACGCTTCGTAATTGAAACTCGCTTCAATTTTACACGCCATTTCGTCGATTAACGGGAACGCGCATCACAAAGTCGCCGATTGTACGTAGGACCGCGAGAGGCTCGACTGTGGCGAGACAATTTGTAAATTATACCAGAAATCAACGTGACTGTATTATCAATGCCGTTTCGCGGCTTTCGTATTTGCAAATGAAATGCGGAAACTGCGGCCCTGCCGTGTATAATGTATTCCATTTGATTTACTCGACCTGATTAGCCTGATAAAATGGAATCATGCAATCGCAGATTATTTAATCCGAAATGCTCCACTTTTTGTCGCGACCACTGCTTTGACAGATTTCAGCTAATTATTTGTAGCAATTTTTTACGCGAAAACTTCTTTTCTTTAATTAATTAATTTTAATTAATTTGAACAAAGAAAAAAAAAATTCCGAACTCGCGATTACAATTGAACTTGGAAATATACAAGGAACCTTTAATCCGAGCCAATAAATTTAACGTTACTTTCACGTAAACCATCAATTCTCCGCGAATTGTACCGAAAGCCGAGGCAGTTCAAGCCCGTCCGCGATAATTGTACCTTTCGCACGAAACGTTCGTCTCGAAATTACATTCCAGCAGGGCCGTTAATGAAATAATAGCGACGTTTCAAGCGCACAGATTATAAATAACCGTCGATATAACGTCGCGCGCTTCTGTGCCATTGAACCGGTGCACGCTTCGCTCTGTTCCCCGGTTCTAGTCCGCGCGAACTTTAATTAAGCGGCTGCTTAATCAGGCCGGTACGTAAATCTTGCGAGAAATTTCCGCACGAAGACAATCTCGTCGTTCATCGATCTCCGAGCCGCGTAACGTCTGCATTGTTCGGGAATATTTACAACATCGAGGATTACCTGTTCACCTCGATCAATCGTGAAACCATATCGAACGAGTCGCGCTGAGCCGTGAAGCGAAATACGGAAACCGAGCCGAGTCTTGTTTGGACGGGCTCGTTCGTACGGAAAACGGGATTAATGCTCGCCTTTATCACGCTTGCAAACCCGGAACGCGTCTAAGTATGCTCGTTGAACGCGAGTTGAACGGTGGTGAGATCGTGTTCGTACTTGGTCGCTTGTTCATCGAATGTTTACGCACCGTTCGACGAAAAGGAGCACGTCGGAATTAGACCACGACGCCTTGGTAGGAGCGCCGGAACCTGGCGACCACCAACGTCGAGACGTTCTTACGCCAGTACCAACGCCGACGTCCATCCCTTCGAGGTTTCATGCTCGATGCAACTTCATCGCGCGATTCACAGAGTTTATAGGTGTAATTTATCACCTCGGATATTGAGTTACAATGAGTGGTTCTTAGAGCTTCTTTCTTCTGTTGTGTTTGGAAATCTAAAACTGAGTACGATAATAATTGTGTGTCGTGAAACGAATATTGTTACCGGTGAATCGTAGAAATTTTTCGATAAAACCGCGTGGGAGTCTCTATTGAATTATCTCGCTGTTCGATGACTGAATTATATACTGTTCCTAATAAGAGACCCTGTTCGACAGAGAAGAATTATTGCGTTTCATTCAAGTGCTGGTTCACGGATCGATGAGAGGAGGGAGCACGTGGATTCTGATGTGGTAGCGAAAAAAGGGATCCATTGATTGACACGAATAACCGGCCTTGCCAGACCCTTGTGTTTTTCTTGGAAGACTGGCGTCAAATCAGTTGCTCGAGAAGCTCGAGGAGCTTGAGATAAAACGAGCGCGCGAGAAATAGTTTCCCAAATCTGCAAGCTAAGAAAAATAAATTGCTCTTCGAGGAATCATTATTTCGACCATCTCTCTTTTAAACTGAACCACAAGGAAAACAACTGTGCAGTGTCGAGCGTCAAAATTTTTCCAAACACATAAACCTCTTTATCGTCTCATCTCGGTGGCCACGCGAACAAAAGAAAAAAGAAAAAAATTATCCAGCTACTGAAAGACGAATAAAAGAACCGGGATAACTGCGTCGAAACATGCTCGACGCGTTTACAGCTCGCACCATTTTGCCCTGTGGTCCGTGATTCTCTTGTACACAATTTAACGACGTTGTTTGATATTCTTGGAAATGCATAAATGTTTTAGTTGCTTTGAAGTTAGAGCCTTCCGAGCCAGTGGTACGTGTACAAGCCTCCTCTCCATTAAACGAGAGAACGTGACGGAACTAAACATTGTCTTCTCTCGAACGACGCTAAAAATAATCCAGAACGAGCGGAGAACGACCGATTTTTGCTCCGAACCAGTAGAACTCTCCGCGCAAACCGTTCCCTCCTCCTCTGTTCGAGCCAAGGAATACAAAACGTTTTTCTTCCATTAGTGTCAAGCTTTCAGCGACGTCGGCGGGATCTGACCGTCTTTAAATTTCATTTTTCACTCGACGCAACTTCTTTATCTGCCGGCGAACCATTCCCAGAATCGTTAAAGGAATTGCTGCCACTATTCATCCTTCAACGCAAGCCTTCTTCGAAAACTTATTCGCTATCTATCTCTCAACGGTTCCTGCAGTTTCTCCCGATCGGGAACCCTTTCGATTCCATTACCTTTATTTGGCTCATTCTACTACCGGTTTTCGGGACTTTCCGCGGATCAGTGTTTCAAAGCGATAGCTAAACGCAGATATTTGTCGCAGAAATCTGTTAAACCGAAGGAGAAGACATTTCTCCGGCTTTTCGTTCGTCTTACGTGAAGTTTTACGAAAGATCGATAGTTTTGGAGGACGATGTCATGATTGTACGAAGGATCAAGCGTAAAAGCGGAATCCAAATGCTTCTC
This sequence comes from Ctenoplectra terminalis, assembly GCA_019453375.1. Taxonomy (NCBI): domain Eukaryota; kingdom Metazoa; phylum Arthropoda; class Insecta; order Hymenoptera; family Apidae; genus Ctenoplectra; species Ctenoplectra terminalis. The sequence goes on along the minus strand of SMSQ01004711.1, from coordinate 172,294 downwards.
GATGGAAAACGGTAACTCGAAGCAGTTGGACGTTCTCTGCAGCGATGAAACTCGATGATTCGATTCGTATCGGAGAAACGGTTTGGCGAAGTTCGTGAGTCGCACTTCGAAATATGTCGTGCTGTAATGGAACGTGCAAACAGCGGAGTAAAATGTGCGAAGTGGTACGTGACGATAGGAAGAAAAATCAGGACACCTTTGAACTTTAAGGAAACTTAAAATCATTGAGACGCGCTAAATTGGAAACTTACGAGTGTTTAATGTTACACCACGATCGAATTCTTGAAAGACGTTCGAAAAATTAATCGAAGCAGTTATGGTGATGTAACGAAGAAATTATAAAAATGTATGGTTACACGTTCGAGAACGACGCGATTGCACGTATGTCTACAAACTGAACGCGAATAAACATCAAACGAGATTGAACGCAGCAATACAATGATCGACTGGGTGTCTATCGTGCGCCATTCGCGCCGTCGTTTCAGCGACTACATGTACGGCGTGCCTGTTAAGGTGCGCGAACGAAGAACAAAAAGAACCTGTCACACCGCTGAGCACATTAATCGTAATGTTGTTACGCGAGCGTCGAAACGTTCGAGCAATTTTTGCGGATGCTGTTGGAATCACGTAAGTCTCTCGATGAAACTTAAATTTGCTTCCCATCTGCCTCGAATTCGCTGTGCACGCAAATAACCGATAGTAAAGAGCGTTTGATTGAAAATCATAAAAAGGTGGTCACGATACGCGATAGGGAATAATTTATAGAAACACGAAAGCCTTGAATTGGTTTTACGTGTTTTTAAACAGAACCGCATCACTGGTTTGTTTTCGATGCTCAATGGTTTAATATCGTTCGAATTTCCTGGTCGAGCTTCGAACTAAATTTGTTCGAAATGCAGGAAATCGTTGTTTGTTTATACCAGTCTCTCACTCCACTGTTCTTGTTGCTGGATAAGCGTGGAGTTCATTCATCGTCACGGTTGGATTAAACCGCTGAAAAATTGAACGATCAGAAAATTGAGTCGGAAACAGCATCGATCCATTTTATTTCGCTCGTGTTTTAACCGAAACTAATACGACAGCTCTGTCGGGGGAAATTCGTAATCTGCATTAACAGAAGTGACGAATCGTTGTAAATAAATCACCAGCGATCCAATAAATCACACCCTGTTATTCTATGAAATTATTATTCGAACATTTACATTAAAATTTCAAAGCTCCTTTTTTTTTCCCCAATTTCACCTCATACCGTTGCGTCTAGCGTTTCCTCTAACGATATATCTGACACTCTCTATATCGAGACTAATGACACAACCCTCCGAATGAAACACGAATAAGATTAAAAGTAGGAAAGACGCAATTCGGGTGGCTTCGCTGAAATCGAGCGCCAGAGACGACATTCACATTGGCATTTATTCACACGGACGCGAAAGCGGGCGCCGCTTCAAGCGGAAAGGTTTCAATAAACGTTCGATCATTGATACCGTGGCTGGCCACTCGACGGGCCGCCGTATCCGGAAGCCCTGCGTGGTCACGATAATGAAACCAAATCCGGGATTCCGAAGGATTAGCCCAGTGGAGGCGTCATCGATATCGAAACCCGACGCGAGCAAGCTCGTCAGTCGAAACCGTACTCGCCAACGACGTACGCAACCCTTTCTTTCTCTTTCTCCTTCCAATCATTCCGATCCAACGAATCAAAAAAATGATCTTCCTGAACGTGCCAAAAGTTCGACCAAGCGATATGTGCCTGGTGAAGATGCAGTCGCAGGAACAGGAACAAACAGACGCGGAATCGAAACGCGGAAAATCGTACGTTAGACGTAAACCAATTTCGACCAGGCTGCGACAGAGTAAACTCGTTCGAATGATTCTCGATAGCCTGCACGTCAGTATTTAGAAATGGCTAATGCAGAAAATGGTGGTGTTTGTTTTTAAAGATGTTACGAGTGCGATAGGATCGATGAAGAGTGAAGTTATTAATTGATGAAATTTTGGGGTTGCAGAAGACACGTTACACCGGTGGAGGAGTGGACGAGCAGCTGCCACCGCCCCCGTCGCCACCCCAATTGAAAGAGGCCGGGCAACTGGATGGAGTTCCTAGACCGAATTCGGTCGATCGTATCCTTCATCCCGATGGTAGTCAGCACATTCTAACTAGTCACGAGACGCTGAACAAGGTAATGTTTGATAGCTATTCGTTGCATCACAAATTCGTGCTTATTCAATTGTAAATGTTGGGTAAAACGATGAAAGAAAAGCTTAAGGGTAAGCGGTTTATTCAATTAAATATTCCCGCACACACGTGTCGACGCATGCTCGGAAGACCTCGGAACGTTCGCCATCTGTTCGGATCTCGTGCAAGCCCAGCAGAAATCGATGCGAAACGTCGGTAATGGACTGTGTGCGGTGCTTACCGACCGTTTTCGAATCGATGAAGCGCTCTAACTACCCTGAAATCTATCTAAAAATTACAAAAAGACATTCTCGTGTATCCGTCGTTGAACCCTAATGTGCTTTTTCATTTTTTTATATCTTCTCCAAACGTTAATCTAATTCACTCGAAAGGTATCTATTTTCACCCCTAAATCGATTTTGCCACCCCACAAAAGATGGCGTGCGTAGAACGGTCAGTTTCCACGAGTATTCGTTCGATGGTGACATCGTCGCGTGTCCGATAAGAGAGTATTCTGCATTATCGCACTGATATTCGAGGAACACGTGGACGAAGTAGTTCGGCCGTAGCAGTCCGGCCGTAGCTTCGTGACTCGTCGGCCCCAGGCCGGATGCGGTCGGTTCGCCGGAAGTTCGACCGGGTACTCGAGTGTGCCGCGAGTGCGTCTCTGTGCCAGTGTGAACGGCGACGACTCGAAAACTCGACCGGAAGGAGAACGTCTCCGGCGTTAATGAGACGCGAGGGACATCCTTGAACCGGTGTGACAAATTGAAACACATTATTGATCTTCCCTTCCGACACGGCCGTCTTGCTACGAATAGTGCGGACGTAATGGTTTTTTTGTCACGAGTGATCGATGACGGGACGAGTGCCTCCTCACGGATAAACGCCTTTGATTTATCACTGGTTGACATGAGTTGCGTTATCGATTCGTTTCGACGGTGTTTATAGTATTTTCTTTTCCTCTTATTCTTCTTCTTCTTCTTCTTCTTCTTCTTCTTCTTCTTTAAGTACGCAAGATTCTTTTTTGTTAGTTTGAAGGAGAGAATTGTGTAATTGTATATTCGAAGAAGGTAATTTTTATTAGTAGATTCATCGATGTTTTCATGGATTACGATTGGAATAGATGTTAATAGTGATTCATGTGTTGAAATGAATCACTTTGATTTTATAAGTTTGTATCGTATGCACTGAAATCTCGAACAGTTTGTTTTGATGCAGCGGGTAATCGATTGCCATTGAGGAAGAGCGGAGGCCCGGGCGAAAAGATCATTGCGTTTACCACTTCCTTGATCAGCTTATCATGCTGTTGACCCCTGAAACGTAGCATTCTTCGTATACTGTACTGACTCGTACATTTACCATTATACCTTAAATAATATTCTATGAAGAATGCGTTTAATTTCAATTTCAATCGACAATGCTTATTTCCATTTCGATATTGTCATGGTTGTACAAAAGCAGCAACATGTTTATTTTACTGCATTGGTTTCGACGATTATAGTTTAACATTTATAATGTACAGTATTCGGGATCTATTCACCGAATGGAATTACGAACGACGATGTGTTTCAGTCATAATACAATAATTTTCCTGTCATGACGCGAACATATTTTCCTTCTGGCCGACTTCACCTTTTCTTTCTCGACTCCTGCCAGTGATTTATCGCAACGTTTTTGCCTTTCTCCGTCGCATCAACTTCCAACTGTTCGAGGCTGTGTCAACCGCAACTGAGTAATCGTCTGATCGTTCCAGAAGCCGAAGAAGCTTTTTTTTTTCTATAGAAAATTTCTTTGTTCGTTACCAATTGTAATTATTATTCTATCCGTTCAACACATAGAAGAAACATTATCTTCGCTACTTCTAATTCGAGTCACGCATTATATGAAACAGTAATTCCTTCGATAACCTCAACTAATGGATTAATTCTTGAAAGAGCATCTCGGTTGGGGTAACAGGGTCAGTTTCATCGACTGTTTGAAATCTCCCAAGTTCGAAGATCGAAACGAGGCTCTCGAAGCTAATAGACTTAGGAAGATTCAGGTAGAACGGGTTGTTCGGTCCAATCGAACAGACTGGAGGCACTCACTCCATTTCTCGTCGGCGATTCGGCTAGGCGTGTGCCCTTTAAGGTGACCCAGATACCGTCTAGTACTATTTTATTTCCTACAGTATCTCGTTCTATGCGATTCTTTTGTGAGCGTGCGAGAACGCCCTGAAGGGCATTATTTTCGCGAACGAGTATTCCGTCGTTGAATCTCTCCCGTGCTGCTTCACCTTGTCCAACATTCTTTTTTTTTTTCGTCGTTAAACGATACGAGATTTCCATCGCATTCGCATCATTCTTCGCGGGACATACTTTTCGAACGAAAATAAATTGCACGCCGCCAGGTTGCGTAATACACGCGGCAATAAATTAACTATGCGGAAAACGCGTAATTAACGATAAACCTTCTTCGTTATCGAGGTACAATTAACTGAATTACATGCGACCGCACGCGGTCGCGTAGCCTGGTTCGGTTTATAAAATATTATAATTGAACTGGTCGATTCCCTGACACGCGAGAGTACCAAGCACGGATTCGACTTGGATCGTTTAATCGGCCACTGATAAATCGTATCGCGTATCTGATGACAACTCAGCGTTTATTACGTCCTCTGGCTGCCCGATCCGCCCATGCGCGTAAACTTCTGCTATAATGCATCGCGATGCAGCGAGATGTAATTGTGGGTTCCCGGTCCGATAGCGGCTGCTGATGCATAATTTGACAGCTTTCTGCAAAATGCGTTCCATATTCGTATTAAACTTGAGTCGCTTGTAGTATTCGCTCGTTATATTATTTTGGGTTGGTTTTATTTAAAATGGCAGAATTGTTTCCTTAAAAAAGGATGCGGTCTGAGAATCCGTTGACTTGTACTACTTAAAGACATCGAATAAAGGAAACGGCAAATCAATGTTGATTCTGACGTCAATTAAAAGAAATTTTTTTCAGTAGTTGTACTCATTTTTGCTCGTATTAAACAACTGTGAAAAGGATCCTCTGAAGTTCTACNTTGTTTCCTTAAAAAAGGATGCGGTCTGAGAATCCGTTGACTTGTACTGCTTAAAGACATCGAATAAAGAAAACGGCAAATCAATGTTGATTCTGACGTCAATTAAAAGAAATTTTTTTCAGTAGTTGTACTCATTTTTGCTCGTATTAAACAACTGTGAAAAGGATCCTCTGAAGTTCTACTAAAATGAAATAAAAAAAAAAGAGATGTCTTCTCGACCCAAAAAAAATTGTTACGAACCTACTTTCCAACGCTTTACGCATTCGTTCGCGTCCAAACGGGTCGTGTTTCTAAAAACCGCTAAACTCGACCGTAAAATCTAGTTGGAACTTCAAAGCACCGCGTCCACTCTAACCGTGACGCCTATGTTTCGCGGCGCACGTAAACGCCGCATTCCAACTGACATTATGCACTTCCTACACGTTCGAGCTCTCTCTCTTATTTCGCTTATTACGCGCACTGGGTACACGCGCCGCTCTCGGTCCCTGTCACCGATGGTAAATAACCTGCACGTTTCCGGGTCCCGTGCATAAATTATGCGTTTGTACACGTAACCGTGGCATGATCGTGTTTAATGCGCGCCGGAGGATGATGCACGTAGACGCGAGATGCGATCGTAAAACGTGGCTCGCTCGTTAATGCACTTGATGCGTATCGGTCCGATATGCCCCCGGTGAATTGCAGTCTAGTGAACTGCGTGCAAAACGCGATAATTCTTTATTGTTATTATTCTTGTAATTGTTGATCGTGTCAGAGTTTTAGAAATATTCTCCGATAATATCTTGCGATCGTGAATGTCGGGAACGTTAAAATGTCACTTTTTACCTTGTATTCTGTTAATTGTTCGCAGTATATATGTACAATTATTATTATTTCTTTTTCCTTTAAAAAAAATTATTTTTCTCGAAATCTCTAGGTATAAATTATAATTTAATGGAACCCGTTGAAATAAAAATTTGAACGCAGAGCGGTTTTGTTGCAAAGATGTTTTTATCCGTTGGAAGAAATTTTGCATCCTCTTCAGAGAACAATTTTCAGTATTTTCAATCAAACTCGAGATTCCACGGATATGATATGATATTCGATTATCGAAAACGGTGTCTCGATTCAGTCGCAGGTTATGCCGTTCGATGCATCTCGTTTTATTGGAGAACTTTGACAGTGGTCTGGAATTTAATTGGCAAGCGTGCCTCGCAACGTTTCGACTTGTAATCTAATCACGATTTGCTCGATTCACGAATTACCATCGGCATCGGCCGCGTGTTGGCTTCGTGGATAAGGTCTGCGACGCAGACATGATTGTGAACACACCGTGAGTACCTTTTAAAGCTTCGGTTTCGCCTATACACGTCGTAAATCAACCATGATTCGGTGGGTCTTCGAAGTCGTGCTTTATCCGTTTACACGAACGATTGGTCGACGTCTCTATTCGCGTGGAAATGCTCGAGTTGCATCGTGACAGTAAATTTCGTTTAACTTTGAAGCAGTCTTTTCAGCTGTTCAAAATTATTTAAAGGGACGATTGGGATATTTGATAAAATTTTCTCTCGTGTTTATATTACAATTATTTCGCTTCAATCCCTATGAAAACTAATCGTTATAGAAATATTTAAAATCAGCAAAACGATGCGCACGCGATATTAAAAATTGATATAAAATATTCAAGGGTAGAATCAATTGTTCTACTCCAATTTTTAACGAGAACGATTGAAACAGAAATACGAATATAACTGAAAAACCAGGTCAGTCGACAACAAACATTTGTATTAATATTTTCATCTGTTTCCTGCGTTGAATACGCATTGAGAATTATCGAAGAAAAGTATGGTAACAACAATCCGTGGACCCAATAAATAAATTCATAGAATTGCACGTTAAGCGGACTGAAAATTGCTTCGCGGAAATGACTCTTAAACGTTTTACGTTATTCTACCCATTTCGCCAAAGGTCGAAGCTATTCTCCCTTCTCGTGATGTAGAAGAATCAATCGAGATTTCGTGAGGGTTTGCAGTCAGGTGGCTCGCGACACGCGTGATTCGTGCACGAAGAAGCAGGAAGCTAGTGTCGGTGTACCAGTTCGATATCATGATACGAATGTGTCCAAACCGGCGTTCGCTGTACTATTTTGTACCTTACAAGTGACTTTCTGGCGTGACTCGTAAGGAACTATCGTGAGCCTTTCTCGCGAGTCCCCTTCTTCAAACGAGCATTGCCCCTTCCCCTGATACAACACGCGAGAAAGTTTTAGTCCTCGGTAAAATTTGCCTTTCGTGTGACTTCTACGATTTCGAGATCACTGTACTTCTACCGATAAATATTCACACAACCCTTGTTTCCTTCGTTGTTTCATTATTATGATTGATGTTCGTGTAAGGCAAGATTTTAAAAGTTCGTCCAGGTGCACTTTCGTTTTTTACCTTTTTGTGTGCTTTTACATCAGATCTTATCGCTGAATACATACCGTGCAAGAGATCGCATACAAAATTCGAGCGATTTTCGAATATATTTTCCTTTCGATTTTGTCTTCCAAATCTATAACAACGTTGCTTTCAAATTTCACTATTAATTTCTTTTATGTTTTAATTATTAATGAGAGATAGGAGGCTATAGGAAGAACGTTTCGTTGCAAAAGTGATGAAATTTCTCGTACAATTGTCTCAGAACAGTCGGTAGATAATTTCTCAGAATATAATAGAGTCGTCTCCATCAAAGGAGTCCTAAAGTACGATAACGCCGACGTAGCTCGATGTTCGCTTCTTGTCCGTCTGACATTAGTCGTCTCTAACTACTGCGAGGCAAGCCTATAACTACCACTGCTCTTCGCCGGAAGACACAAGACTTCGTCGTATCTAGTCTGTCCTTCGAAGATACATATTTATACGAGCAGAGAAGTTTCCATTTAGAAAATTTTCCATCATCTATTCTTCCACGGCAGAGCTTTAATGCAGCTCGCGAAGAAAACGAACGGAGTTCGAGAAGACGAGCAGCGGCAAGAACCGTAAACTTTTATCACGCTCCTATTCTGCGGATATCTTTGAACAGCCGTCTGGCGTATACCTTTTCCGCTCATTTCCTTGAAAGATCCGCAGTGAGTCGGCCGAGCCTGTTGTGCTCGAACTTTTCCCTTTCATTCACTGGGAAAGGCTTCTTACCGCGAGCGAGGAATTTCACGCCGTTACATTCTTGTCCCTCGGTGCATTACCATAATGCACACCAACGAAACGTTAAAACGTTGCTGTCGTTTGTTTGATTCCTTTTATCCGTTCAACGACTCTGTTACCAAGCGTGAATCGTTTTCACGTTTGTCGATCGCCCGTTCGCGTTCTCAAGCTACAGTGAATTGAAACCGAATTGGTTGCAGAAAATGAATAAAGATTTTAGGAACAAAGAAATTGACACTCTCTCTCTCTCTCTCTCTCTCTCTTATCGCGATCAATATTTAATATATACTTTTTGTATACAAACTGGTGGAATTGGCTTAAAGCTTATATCCGATAATACACGTACTCAAGTGCAGGTGTTCGTGAAAGCTTCGCGAATAGAATGAGATTTCTAGCTCCTCTATCGCTTGATACCAGATAAAGCGGCTCGATATTCGATCGAAGGGAGGTCTGAGAGAATCCGAGAGTGTTGGTGCAAGAAGGTAGGCACGATCGAATCGAAAACGATGCCTCGGGGCGAGTCTCGAGCTTCGAAATAAGCTGGGGGAAAAGAGTAGCGAGCGTAACACGGATAAAACGTCCCCATGATATTGTTCGAAAAGAATTCGGTTCTAACGATAGAAGAACATCGAATGGAAACGACACAGTTTAGGTAGAAGCTGTTAAATACCGCAGGGTACAATGGCCGCATTGTTCGTGAGCCGCCACTGCAGAGATGCTTTTAATTAAAGCCTCTGCGCTTCCTTTTTTATTTACAGCTTTCGAAAGTGCTGCAGACGCTGCATCTAGCGGCCGGGTCCCGGTTATCGATTCGAACGCGCGCCAGATACAATTTTTCCTTGCTACACAGCAACAAACCAACGACCGTCAATGCGGAGCCCTCGCGATTGGAAACGATGCCGCATTGTTTCCCATTATCGATTAGGCGTATTCGTATACTTCGCGAAAGACTTTCTGACGATTATTTACTGAAGCAGTCCTTCGATGTTTCGAGTTATCGTCGGACAGACAATGAACCGCGAGGTGTTCAATCCGACCGTTTAATGCTAATTCGTGCGCAGAACAGTCCTAAGAAATTCAGATAAACTGTGTTCTCCGGATAATCGATTTTCAAATATAATCAGCGTTGTTGAACAGATCCGTGAGTTTAAGCTTGGTACAATGAACTTGTTTTGTGACACAGGGTAATTCACGAGTCACAAACACACAGACGTGTACACGTCCCTTGTCCGAATCGTGTTGGATAGTATTCGAAGCGTGTATCGAGATTGTAAAAGAAGGGGTCACCTGTGACGTCATCCGCAGCTGAGAAAGTGACCTTGAGCGACCAATTCATTTTGGACGCGGAAACGGAAGAGTAGGGATGCCGTGTTCCATCCTGCGACACCTGCAATACTGTTCCTTGATACGTCAAAGCCTACGTGAACAAGTTATCGAGCACATCTTACAACGATCGTCGCAAGAATCCTTTCCTCCAACAGACTCGATCCTCCAGATGCCTGAAAAACTCACCCCGGTACAAACCTGTTTAAAAATCTTAACAAACACCGTAATTTTTCCACCGAATACACACGAACGACCTCATCGATGTTATCATTCGTCTCGAGAAGTTCACAAGGAAGCGGAAAACGGTACCGCTTGTCCCTCGAGGAGCATCGACAGAAGGGTGGTCGCCGCGTCGGATCGTACGGCTGCAGGGTGAATGCAATTTTCACGAGGTGGCGGTGCAGTTCGCCCCTCTATCGTGTGACCGGCTACACGAACGCAGCCGAGTGCAGACCGAGAAGGGTGGAAAGAGAGCGCGGAGTCACAGGGAGAAAGGCGGCGGGTTTCCGAAAGGGTGGGTGGGAAAGAGAGAGAGAGAGAGAGAGAGAGAGTAGAGAAGGAGCGCGTACACGGAAACACACGTACGTACACGAGGAGCGGCGCGCTCAGTAGTGTGCCAAGTGCGCCCAGTGACGTAGGTCAGTGCTCGCGACTACGCCGCTCCCGCGAGCTGCCGATTAAAGCTCGCCTTTCTGGCCTCCGGTCGTCCCGGAGTTCTTCCTCCAAAATACTTCGCATCTATTAATCTATAATATTTCACTCGATTCCCAATTTATTAGACTTTTTCTATTTTTTGAGGAACAAAATCTGGTTACCGGATCAGTGGTCTGAGAAACCGTAGGTTTATTCTACTTACAGTACATCGGTCTATTCTACTGGCCGAACTAATAGCCGGTCTATGTTTGACAGACAAGTAGCATAAAACAGTCTCGTTTGGCTAATAACTGGTTTATTCTACTTGCCTGACCAATAAGTGGTGCATTCTACTTGTCCGACTAATAACTGGTTCACGATAAATGATTAATGAGATTTTTGTTCTCCAACGAAGTGTTGTTCGTTCGAGTGTGTACTACTTTTCAATGTTAGTGTTTGTTGTGGTTTTGGTGCATCTTTGTCGCAGTCGGTTTTTTAAAGAGGTTAGGATTTGAAGTAATCGAATGCAACAGTCGATACGTGCTCTTTGTACCCGAGAGCGTGACGCATCTCTCATGTTCCAAAGCTAGATGTAACTGTGCCAAGTACAAGCAATGACGCAGGTCGTTGCTCGTGCAAGGGTCATTTCGAACATTACTTTTCCGCCACCCGCTGCGAGTGTAATGACGTTTTTTTTTTACGCGACGTACTCAGCCGGGTCTGTTGAAATATCGAAAGAGTTAACATCGATAGGTTGTTGAAAAATATAGAAACGTGGTACTTCGCGGTCGCATTGTGTCGGCGTGTGTACGACCGAAGTTACGTAAATAGGGAAATGCAATTTGTTTGGTTTGAAAAATATGATGCGGTCGGTGATGCAGCTGGTGGAATGCCGCACCGAAATGAATCGAGCACAGCCAGTGACATAGGTTAGTGTTCGCTGCGACCATGCGTCTCTGGGCTCTTTTATTTTAATTCAAAACGCTTGTGCTTTGAACCTTTTTAAACGATTCCGCGCTATTCAACTCTGTTAACATTTTTTCTATAAGCATTTTAAAAATACAGTCCTACACGTTCAAGCTTTTTGAACGGAACAATTAATGTTTGTTTACGCAAGTAGTTGTAATCAAGCTTTTGTACCGTGTACCGAAGAAAGATATAAACCAAGTCACAAAATTCGCAATAAAAAAGGCAGATTTGAAAATTTGAACTAGTTTATAAAAGTTCTTAAAAATTTTCGTTATTCGAAAGTTTAATCGTTGTTTGTTATAGCTCTTATTGTTACACGACACGCTGCCGTTCTCGAATTAATTGCTCACATATTGCCCTTGAAGTTCTAATCGTATGCAAAGTTTTCGATGCATTTATCGACGAATCAATCCTGCGTCAATGTGCAACTTTTCGTGCAAAGCTTAAGCGCAACGTGACGCTGTTTAAACAATAGTAGTTACCCGTACACGCGGTACGGTTTATGTTTGTGATCCCTCATTCTTCGTGCATCGAGGTTGCAACGCTGGTGCATAGCGTTTACGTTTCGCGACGAAGTTTATTAAATCGAGCCCGAACGATTTCCTGCATGGACCGTGATAACTGTGTCGAGCTTAAACAATCTTTGAAAAATTGTTTGCAAATGCTACGCTGAAGCAATTCTGAATATATTCGTCGTGCAGTGCAGTATATTCTACCATACTTGAAATTCAGTATTGATTAAAAGTTACTTAAAATTACTTAAAATTACTTAAAATTACTTAAAATTACTTAAAATTACCAACTCTATCGTCGAGTTAGAATAATTTTAGATAATATTCCATCAACATAAATTTAACCATTTATCGTTGAATGAACACACTTCGTGGCCAGGTCGCGATAATTTTGAACAAAATCTCATTAACTTTGTTGGTTTTTCTTCGGCACGTTAAACACACGGATACGCAAACATTGCTTCCTACCTATTAGAATACGTTTCTCGCGGTCAGCACACGGCCCGTTACGTGCATCGCGTGCAATGTAATTTTTATGTTCGCTTAAAAAGCAGTTATCTTGACGTTTGCCATCTAATGTCGGTTTCTATTTGGTACGAGTCAAACGAAACGTTCGATTGCATAATTCATGCGTTCTATCGATTCCCCAGCGAGATATGAACGGGAAGGGTTGTTCTCCTAACCGATCGGCCTAATCTAACAAAAAACAAACTCGACTGACCTGAAATCCTTTGTCCCTGTTACTTAAACCACGCGATAAGTCTTCGATAAAATTCCAAGAATACGCTACCTGCTTTTCGATTCCAATAAATTTAGCCCCAACAGTAAATAAGCTCCACGAGACACTTACTTTCTCGACAGTAATCGATCGTTTCGTAATCCCCAATTTTTGTACACCGGATTTTCGGATAAGTGTCCACTGTTACGCCCAAAAATAATGACGATCTCCTTCTAACGTTACAACGACAGCTTCGAATTTGGCCGGGCCAGCGAAGCTTGTCGTTCCTGCAGATATCGATTGCGTTCCGCAGCTTGTCAGGCTAAGCTGCGAGTCTGAGATTTCTAGGTGGATGTGCGAATTTATCGACTGCCTGGAATATACGCGATCCTGACATTTATCCCGGCGAACGATGATCGTGCCCGCAACCGTCACGTTCGAATGGTCATAAATCTATTTTCGCGTCGAGGGAACCGCTTTAAATAATCGAGAATCGAACGGAGAACACGCCGCCTATTCGGTGTCTAAGCGAGAGAAAGTCTATTCACGATCCGTACCGATCTTTTATCCTCTCGGCGAGGAATCTGGAGCATCGGGCCGCGCCTCTAAATTTATTCCCCGTATTTTTTGATCTTCTGTTCGAAGCTGAGGCGAATCGATGCGATTTACCGGGAAGAAATTTCATTTATCGCTGCATGATGCTCAAGACGAGGTTCCGTTCGGTAAAATGCTGATCTCGTTAACGTCTCTTGACTGGCAAACGAGTTCCTTTGTCCCCAGCGTCGTTTCTAAGAATTCGATTTTCACTGCTAATTCGCAGTAGCGTTTAAGATAATTGTTGGAAAATTTCGTGAATTCGCGTAAGACGTTTCGATCGATTAATTGGAACAGTGTCTTAAATTGAACGCGACTGAATTTAATTCTATCAACCTCGTAACGCAAAAACAACAATGGAGTGCTGTAAGTACACGAAGTTCAGTTCACAGCTGGCGGAAAAAGTGTCGCCGTGATCTTGCTGGAATTGATGCGAAAAGTACTGCAGAACGAGAGAAAGAAATAAAGTAAACGAAGAATGATATCAGAAACAAGAAAGATTACTTGAAAAGTCGAAGAAAGAAAGAGAAAACAGAATAGAAAACTTTTGTTTCTTCGGAATTGAGTAACGCAATTTATCATTGTTCATCGCGACTACTTTTCCCCGAAAACACAGAAGATACTAAACACTTAATTAACACTAACTATTGCATTTCTACACGATGGAAAGCCAATATTCTAGACCGGTTGAATTTCTTGTTCACTTATGCGAAAACAATTAACCCAGTTCCACCGGTTCGATGTCACTTATTGCTTCGCTTGTTAATTGACAACCTTCACCAATTAATGCGACGTTAATTCACTGAAACGTGTGCGTTCTCTCAAACAGGAAGTCATGGATTGACACGCGATTTACGATGCGCCAAATTCGATCGTCGCCACCATCGCAGCAGATTAGAATCACGATAATGAATGATAACAGGTTCAATTCGAATAGCCTTTCAGTTTTAATAAGCCGGCTTTTTACCGTTAAACCGCTTGTTTGCGCAATTCTCGAGCGTACTCGATGCCCGCAATAACGAACGTGTGCGCACCACTGCATTAACGCGATATATTATGGTAATTAACCTAGCAGCACGAAATGACAGGATGCGTACGCTTCCTCTTCCCGTCGAACACCATAAGAATTTTTGCTCGGTCGAGTGTACGCTTTAACCATTCCACCTAAAAATTTAATGTAATTTTTTAACAAGTCTTTTCCTTATTTTATCATTTTCGCGAAATTTGAAACAATGGTGATAATAGTTGTAAAATTCTTCAAACCTGAATAGTAATCATTTTTCTGTGAACTCAGAGATTGGAAACTTCAGTGTTATCTCCGTCTATAGCGTACCTTCTCGTTCGCAAAGTTTCGAAATGCAAGGAGAAGCAATCGGAACGCCGTGAACAGTGATAGCCATTGATCTCCGGTTTAATAACTATACACGCCGCTGTTCGAATCCCCGAGCTGTTTCGTAACAGCGCGTCGAACAGAGACACTAACGAGAACGTCAGCTGGCAGACCCGAGCCGCTGTTAGGGAAGAATCCAGAGTTCTCGGGGCACTTTTGATACCGCCCCCAGCAAGCGTATCCACAGAAACTAGAGTCGTTCCAACTTTTTTACCGAATAACCTCGAACTTCGAGCGTTGCAGGCGACAATAGCGTTAAAATCTTGGGCGTTTCTTTACCCCGAAGGAGTCCCAGTTCTTACGCCTATTAGAGCAGAGCACGAACGTTATCTGTCTCACCGGTCGTTTGCATAATTAAAATTCTCTGAAATTTGGACTCGCTATCGCGAACAAAGTTTTGAAAGCTTCCATGTTACACGTAGCGATATTGGACAGACTCGGTACGCAAACTGTTGGAATGTTCCAGTTAAACGCAGCAACTGCTTCCTCTGAAATCTAGCAATCTTGGTGTACATGTCACTGCAGCATGCCGACCATCTCGTGATAGCTGCAAGAGAAAACTTGGCGACTTCGAATTATGTTCCTAACACGAAACTTTAACAACAACGTGTTTGGGGTGACGTAGATTCTAACACTTCGCGACGCTGGCCTTTTCAAGTCACTTAATTAGTACTTTTTCAGACAAGGTTTTAGCCGAAAAATTCAACACAATGTTCTTAGAGTTTGTCTGTCTCAATGATTGACTTACGTCAAGGACTTAGTGAATTGAGTTTAGTTAATTAAATCGTTAACATACATGCTGTTGTTATGAAATATTTGTCAAGTATGTATGGAATTTATGTTGCTCCTCAAATATTTTCTCGGGAAATGAATTACATAGGAATTGCCTTCGAATGACCGATAGCTATTACAGTTCAATAGCTCTCGGTTCATTCGTCACGCATGATTTTCCCCATTTCGATGTTCATTTTCTCGGAAGAACAACGAGAGTGGAACGCTGACAAGAAGCGAATGGCACCGTTTACTCTCCACTTAACGCCGGAAATTTCACGAATTTCTGCGAACGGTGGCAAACGACCACGTTATAGCTGTCCCTCGTATGGTAAGCAATTAAAACAACCGCGTCGATTCGTTCCCTTCGAGCGTTGTTCTTTGTCGTGGCTGCTTCGAAAACAATCGCCGATTACTTTCTACTTCACGGACTGTAAACATAAATGAACGGTTTTCCGAGTGTAATCAACATGTCGTCGCCGACCAATTCGTTTCTATCCTTTCACAGACCAGCCGGCACATTTTTCCCCGGGCATTTCAGCGAAGATTGAAACCTTCTTTCGAGTCCTTTGATCTCTCGCTCCCCTTGATCGCTGCAATGCAAACGTTTGATGTAAGAACCCTACATCGATGACGTTCCACGTTTATATCCGAACGAAATTCTTTGGTAAATGATTTCGAGTTTCCTGGCAAAATCTTGTGCGTTAAATTACGAAATTCAGTTTGATTCTAATTTTTTAACATCTTTGGTTGGGTTAACAAATATCTTTTTAATTAGCTCATAAGTTCATCGTATCTTTCACGCGATATTTTCCTCCGGATACTTTTTCCTTTTCGAAAAGTTGTTTAAGTAATAAAATTCTTCTCTCTTTTATTGTTAATTGAAGCGAACAAAGTCTCCATAATGAAAATTCATAATTAAAACTTTTCTCGATAAAAATTCTCACGAAATTTCCTCGTCCTTGTGATCGCTACAACTCGTACAAAATTCTCAAGTGGTCAATTAATCGTCCCGGCTCGATCATTAATCAGCATAGAACTCTCCAACTTGTTGATCGGTAAATCGATCGTTTCGTTATGAAATATTTTCACTTGGACGTAGAAAAACGAAGCATCGATCGAACGTCGACGAACGAGTCGCTCACAGATCGACCGTAATTCGCAACTATTCCCCCATGAACGACGAACCAATTGACCCCCTTGTCCGTAAGTTAGCGCCGCTTATGCTCTCGCCGCTAATTAAGGACGGCACGTCGACTAGTGGCACTCGCCGGTGCAGCTTAATGGAAATTAGTCCTGCATCGCGATTTCCAGCGTCGGGCATCGGTCCTCGTAGTCTCATTAGTTCGTTCGAGCGTACCGCGAGCCTCGACCGTTCCTCTGCAGTCGCGAATAATTCGATTGCACCCCGTCTACGTCTGCTCGAACGCGTTCTAAAGCGCGTTCTTGACACGGTCCCATTGTAATCCCCGAACCGGCTAATTACACCGACGTCCGGCTCGCCCACTTCCTTCCGAGCGATCGACGATGATGGAAATCGCTCGATAACGATTGCAGAAGTTATGCAGTGTTGTGGGAGGAATATTGTGGTGTAGGAGGTGACGAGATATTGGAGTGCTTTATGATTCTCATGGGAAGGAAAGTTCTATGCAAAGAAGAGAATGTGAGATGGATGTTATTCGAGCTTTTCGTGGGACTGTGGGTAAGGGGTGAGAAATACCGAGGGTAGGATTTAACGTAAATTCAACATCTTCCTGAGATTCTCGTTTGAGTTGTAATTTATGGTAAAATTATCGAAACGTTTCGACGATGGAATCTTTGAAAACTCGGGTATCTAAATTTACGATGACGTTAAGGTGATGATGTTAGAATTTTTATGATAATATTAGGGGATGAAATTCATTTCTGTATTTTTTGTAATCTTAGTATCTTTGGACCTGAATATTTACAGAACATGCAAAAGTGAAAAAGTTAGACAACGTCGCGAATAACGTACTCGAGCAACTGACAAGAACGACGCGAAAATGAACCGTATCGATCCTCCGTAAATTAAGACTCGTAATTGCCTCTCTGTTGAACATAAATTAAATTCGCAATTTTATTTGAAACAAACTGACAATCGTTTCTTTCGACAAACACGAAGTCGCTCCCGTAGGATGCTCGTTAAGATGTATTGATTTTGAGGTGAGTTCCGGCGATAAGCGAGGGAGAGCATCACTTCCGGTGAATTTGCACCCTGTCCGCTCATGGTAACTGCAGTTTCGCCGCTGCAGCGTGCTCTCCGTCGACTCGCGAATTTCTGTTTTACCGACTTGTACAGACGATGCGTTTCCAGTCGACAAGATGTCGTTCGTTCGCTCGTTCCTCGCTTCAAATTTCCATGAATCGCGAGTGATGCATAACCTGTTTAAAATTGAGCTTTATATTACTGGAAATTCTATAGCATTCTATAGATATTAACAAAACTTAATATGGCAAAGAAAAGTTAGAGAACATTCGTACAATATATGCAAACTCGAATTTTACGAAGCAGTCATCGCGTTCTAACTTTAAGCTTCGTTTTAATAACAGGTATTACGATAATTTCGTGGAACGTGGTAGGTTAATTTATTAGCCATTCGGATCTAGATCGCGAAAATAGGACGCATCAAGATAATTAATTTACGCACCCTGGTCGTAAACACAGTTTCGAATGGCCAAGTAAAAGACTGGTCTCAACGAACGGACTATAAAATATCGCAATGACGGCGATAAGCATCGGACAATAAAAGAAATCACTGCCCGTGAATTTGCAATAAACAACGTATCGCGTAATAACAAAATTTCATATCGATCCTCGATTGATTTAATACTCGCAAAAATTGTCTCAAGTCGATCGAAAGGTGTATAGACATTATCCGTGTGCGAAGGTTTCTTCGCTGTATACTCGTAGCTTGGACAATCGTGTAAAGCACGCGACACGAACAGTCGGTGAAAAGTGGTGAATAAATTGACTGGCACGAAGCGAAGCGTAAAAGGTGAAAAATCGTGAGAAACCGTGAAGAATCGTGAATATTCGTCGAATATGCCCCCGACGACACCAACGGACTCAGCCATGTGCTCACTGTGTCCGCGATCAAAGAAGGCTCAACACACGAAGAAGCTCGTTCGATTCGACTCCATCGTCGACACGTTCTCCATCTCCGATTCGAACGCTATCACCAATCAGAGGGTAAGAGAAAAACTCTAATCTGCAGTAAATTTTATGGGATACAATGTTCCTACAACGTCTTCGTATATTGAATTTTTTCATCCGCTTCTTTTAAATATTAATAAATATAATAAATATAATAAATATAATAAGGGTTTGGTAATTTCTTCGCGACAAGTATTAGGATTCGCGAACAAAAATTATATTCCGCGTGCTTCTATCGGTTTAAATACGGGGTCAAAGAATTGGTGAAGCGTATGTTTAAAAACCATGTGTACCGGAATTTATCGAATCCGGGTCACGATAAGTGCAGTTAATGTAGTTGTCGATTAGCTATCGCCGAGTTCTTTTGCATTTACACGTCATTACCTGTTATAGCTATAACAGTCGCAACAAACAATGGCGAACATCTATTCGAGCGTACACTATTTACTAGAGTCCTTCAAAGTAAGAACCATTAGTTGCCATTTACCAATTTCCATTAGTTTATTCACTTATTCCGTTACACGTATATTTCTACGTATAAATAACACATGAAACTTCGTAATCGATCGGTTTATAATTTTCACAAACTAAACCGCAACATATTACCTTCCGCTACAATTTATAATAGCAGTGAACATTTATAATGGTACTTATTACTTGTAATAGTAATTTAATGATATGATCTAGACAAAGGTTGAGCCTAAATCTTTGAAAGAAAGAAACCTTTCGAAATTTAGCACAAGATGTTCAAACAGTAATCTCCAGTCTCTAGTTCACGGTGTATCTTTGAAAGATTCAAGATTTCCGGCCAATTTTCAGCGTGCAAATTTAAAGAAAGCTAGCCGTTCTCTCGTTCGACGAATTCTAAGTCTCCGCCTCGGCCCGATCGAAATTCGTGTTTCACCGGAGAGCTGGTAAATCATCGTGGCCGTGTGAAAAATTCAGCATGGCCGCGGGGGACGTTCGCCATGCACAAAGTTCCGCAGAGAACGAGCCGAGTCTTATCGCAATGCCTTCGAGGCCGGTGGGGCGCAGTGAAAAAAGGGTTCGCGGCTGTAGCCGCTATCTTTACGACTTTTCGATCGACAGTGACACGAATGCGGGGCACGTTATACATGCCCGGAGAATAAATGGCGGCAACGGAGTCGGTCGTTCGTCTAGTGGCTGCAAAAACCTTCTTTTACGCTTCCTAGGGCGGTCACGAGCGAGAAAAAATGTTGCTTCGTTTATTGGAAATGTCCATCGAAATTCATTCGATTCGATCGTAGTCTTTTTTCAGCATCTGAGCAATTTTAAATAGTAGATGGAGATCGATAGTTTCGAGTTTATCGAATATTGAACGATGGTAGTTGATTTTCTTTTTATTCGGGTGGAAAATAATTATGCGTTGGCTAATTAATAAGATGGGATGAACCAGAAGGTCGTATCCTATTTGTTCCAATTTTTAACATAGAATTTAATATCACAGCGGTCTATATGTTAAGTTAATGAGCTACAGTTGCGCCCTTTTTATTAAAAATTCAACGTGCCGAAGAGGTACGCCAACATCGTGGATATTTCAGTTCGTAATCAAGCCAGGATGCATTTACATGACGATGAAAAAAGATTGACACGGAAACCTCGGTGCATAGGTGAAGTGCGTACTCCATCCTTTCACCAGTCTGTAAATTTCGCTTCTGTGCTACTAAAATAGATAACATTTTTAAATTGCCTCTTTTACGTATTTACGCATCCGTTCAAAGATTAAATTTGAAATAAAAAAATTAATTAATCATTGATTCTGTAGTCTCGAACAAACCGGTGAATTTTCGTATTCAAACGTTTCGACGGAAGTTAAAAAATCTTTAATCCATTCGACGATTCGTTTTCGAAAACCGTCGAAATTGGCGAAACGAACAAAAGGTAGGCGTGGTTTCGGATCCGGTCGTCGTCAGAGAAACAGCAGGTGGCCGATAATGTCCTCCGAGAAAGCTAAACCAACCGCCATTCTTTTATGATAATTCGTGCCCATGCCCGACCCGATGTCTCCGAAATGTAAATCAGTCGACTTTCCCGATTCTGCACATATCGATCTCCTGCCGCCTATATTTTCCCTGTCTTCGCCGTTCTATCGCGTTTATTAAAAGACACTGGCTGATCCGTGCATCTAACCCCATTCTCGGGGAAGGGGAGTAAATTCGAGTACCCAGACAAAACCGGAAACATTCTTTCCATTGTATTGCGAGGTGAACTGTTGTGTTCCGAATTTCTCGAGAGCTTCTTCGAGTATTTGACTAAATAACTCGAAAGATCTTGGAGCTCGATGCTTCTCGCGTTTCCACTTTTCTCGTGACCCCAAGCTGCTTACATCGGCGCCTGTAATCTGCGCGACACAAACGTGGAAGGGAAGCAGAATATTGTGCGGAGATTGAACGCGGTGAAACCGAAAATGGGACGCGATTCTGTCTGTTTAGACGATAAAGGGATTTGGAAGAGCGAGCGGAGGTTGTCGATGTTGCAAGTTTCTAATTTAGTTGGAATTGTGCTCGAGCTGTGTTTATACAATATCATGCAGACTGGTTTACGTGCTTTAAGAATAGTAAGTTACGAGTGATAAAAGTCGCTTTGCTTCGGTTAAACGATACGATTCATTTTCTTGCCGGTGAAGATTGATAGGTAACTAACCGTACTAATGACAGGATCACGATTGATTGTTCTCGGTTCAATCCTCCTACGATTGATGCTTAAAGGTGTCACTTTCAGCCGACTGGTAACGATTCCTCGTGTAGGCTTCTCTTTTCCCTGAAGAACAGAGGCTTCTTAGAAAACAGCTTAAGTGACCACAGCAATAGACGATGCACTTGTACAACCTCCCATGAAACCGCTTATAAAAATCAGAAACTAGAATTTACCTTGTAAACCTTTCATTGTCGCGACGAACGATGCCTACAACTGTTACGTTACGAATGAGAAAATTTTCCGAATGTCTTCCACGATTGACTTCAACTCTAGACAGTTCCACTTAACGTCTCCACTCTATCGAACTACAAAAGAAGTAAAATGAAAGAACCTCGCCTTGACTTCGTCAATAAGTCGTACGTCTCTCTTCGCGCGAGGAACTCGTGGTCCTCAGGGGTGAAAGAGATCATGGGACAAAAATCGAGAGAATCGCATCCTCCAAGAAGGGGATCAGGTGTAATCCTCTTGACACGGGATCGGCTAGTGCGTCAAGTGGTTCGAAGAACTCTCGAATAACAAAGAGTCTGTCGACTGACACGGATGGAAGAGACCCTCCCTGTTCGATCTCGGAACTCCTCGATTATTCCTTCCGCCCTTTCCAAGCTCCACGATTTACTCACACGTTCACCTTTCCTTTCGACGATTCGATCAACGTCTTCTCAACAATACAACGACCGGGAGTTGCTTCGTCGACTAATTAAACCGTAATTGACAAACGTCCAGAATAATCAGCCGACGCTGTTAGAAGCTACATTATTTCTAGGTCTACGAGTCTCTGGCGTGCAATTCTCGATACTCGTCGAAACACCAGTTCGATTCAACGCAATAACGACGAATGGTGAAAATGACGCGACGCGAAATAAATTCAAATTTCGTGCGAATTTATCGTCGACATTCTCCTATTTAGGTTAATGCAACAACTTTAATATACAGTCGATTAATTCTGATAAAACGGTATTGGGTTGTTGGTATCATTATCGATGATGTATATGGTCACTAGTAATTTGTACAAGAACGACAAGAAAGCTCTCTAAAACACATTGGAATATTTCGGTCGGATGATTTCAAAATTTACGCGTTCCACCAATTATAGTTTACGGTTTGATTGATCGCGAAGAAAATGGAAAATTGCGGAATATTTTCTGCCTCTTGATTTTTTTTCGATCTAGCTACTAACACCGGTTAGAAAGACGAATGAAACCCTTGACAAACGTTTCTCGTATGTTCTGACCTACTTTTTACTTTAATCTTTTCTAATAAACGAAACCTTTTATTTCCTCCGAGATATTTTTGCGATAAAATGGTCCGCTCGTGGAACTTAATTATTTTATAAGACATTTAATTCGATTAAATGTTGAACGAAATTTTTAATAACAATCAGCGTAGTTCTTTTTCATATCTGTGCTAATTATTTCTTCTTCGGTTTTTGTTATAGGTGAGTTTGTACCATATTTCTACATACGGCAGCATTCGCGTAAGTAGCTCTTGATTTACAAGATTAGTCGCATAAAAACGTATCTTGCTTTTGCATTTCGTAGTTTGATATCATTTTTCCAGCGGATTTCTAGCCTGTTGAAAGTTCTTTTCTTGTAATCTCTTGACCTTTTTAAAAAGAGCCATAACCGTCAAAGGCACAACATACCAGAGAGCGCTCATTAGAATTAGTTGAAAAATATGCGAACCGTGTTCTACGAAGACCAAATTAGTTTCCCGTGCTATGTGCGATAGAGAATGTGAGCAGAATAGCGCGGAGGTCCACTTCAAAGGCGGTTTAATGCTGTCTGTTATAAAACAAAAAGAAAATCTTAATACCGCTGCTCGCAGTTACTCGTGAATACATTCCGACGTACCTACCTTCTATGCAAACTAAACTTGCTCGGTCAAAAAGAAAATTTATTTCATTATTTTACGCAAACTTAGTTCTTATTCCAATAAAATACACTGCTAAAGTACTCTTTAAAGAAAGCTTTGGAAAAGATTATTTTTCTTGCCGATAACTGGTACAATAAAATTCAAGATTTACTTAAACCTTTGTTTATAGTATTTACTGCACGAACAACAGTACGTATCGATACGAAGTAGTCGCACAATATCGTTCTAACTTTAAACTTTGATAAATTGGGAAAAAAAGGCGCCAAAAAAAACATTGGAAAGTTTCGAGAACTCTAGTCGGAACCATCAGCAACGAGCTCCATCGACAGACCTTCGTATTGTTTTCGATTCTGTCGCGGCCATTCTTTCCCAAACGGTATTTAATCTGTCCGGTTCGTTTCGTGGGACAAATGAAAAGTTCGGGTAACTGAAAACACTCGGCACGTTTCTTATCGCGCTAAATCCTTGAAAATTTGTTGGCAACTTCATTTGTTAATTAGCTTCTTGCGAAAAAAATTAAAAATGATCGTTGATTCATCTTATCCGAGATTCTCTATAATTTTCGTTGCCAACGTGTAACATTTCACAACCAAGGAGAAAAGGATCGTCGAATGCCACCACAGTTCGGAAATTTTCCATTAATCATAGAAGCAATACTGCATCTCTTGTTATCCGTCTTCCATCGGGCAAAATGTCTGGGATAATTCCACGTAGGAGCAGCAGAAAGTCGTTTTTCATGCCGCTATTCGGGGTTCATGGCTGACCAGAGCGCGCGTTCCATATTCCCAGTCGTCGTGGCCGTTTCCACGGACTAATGAACGTGAAACGTAATTGGCAGTTGCGTGCAGCTTCAATTAACGTATTACAAACGACGGTCTGTTGGGTGGTTCATGAGTTTCGTTCTGAATTCTTGCTATCTGGACTGTCCCCGAGTGCACACCCCTGCCTTCGTTCGCCGCGCGTTGGTTTGCACGGGGCGGAAATATTGACACGTTTGCTCGTACGTGTGCCACAAATGTTTGTCAGTATCTGTGCGCATATGAAAGTTCACGGGGGGGGGGGCTGGAGAATCGGTTCCAAAACCTTGATCTAAATTAGCCGATCGGCTGGCATGTGTCCATTTCTTTAGCAAAAATAGGTATAAATCTTACCCCGGACCTCTATTTCTCCATTAAATCTCGAAGTCTATCTCGTAACTGGTTATCGCGATTCTAATGTTCACGGTTGTTATAGAAATTAAATCAATTTCCTATTTGTTTGATAATTAACGTAATCCGCGCAACTAGTTTATAAAAATCTAAATGGGCATTTTGGAAGTAAAAGATAAGAAAAATGAGGATACAGAGATAGCTGGAAAGACACCGCTAATAAAGCGGATAACTATGTTTTGCGTCTGATGGTAAGCAGGTCTTTAACGTACAAACGAGTAGCGCAAAGTGAACTGAATGGACATAGTCGAGCTCGTAACACGCATTAAACTTATATCACCCTGGGTGCTGTGCGTTGCGCTTAAATAAATCGCTACAGACCAGCATGGAAAATGAGAAAAAACCATGAATCATTGAATCCATGTACCAACTATACTGTAATCGTGGCTAGGAATATATCTTATTATTAACGAGTATTTAATTTGCGATAAAAGTTCAAACAGATTGCTGTATATTGTGGATTTATTTAACGGAGAATAAATAATCCATTTTCGAGAAGCAGATAGATTATTTAATTCGATTGATCGGCAATATGTAGCAGAATATTAGACGGTAAGGACGTTTCGCTGTCACTTGGCGCCGATGCACCATCGAATTGATAACCGATTATTAGATAAAATGTTGCATTAGTTATGCTAGTTGGATGGAGTTGGTATACCCGCTGTTTCGGCTGATTTTTACACATTAATCGGATACGTGGGATTAAATAAATTCAGGATATCGGGCAGCATTATAATTCCAGCTGGTGTTACACAGAGAATATCGTGTTTTACCAGAACGCGCGGTATATGCTAATCGATTTCATGTAGATAAATCCATTACCTGTCGGCGGGGGCGTTTGAAAATATTGATTTATCTGCGTGCGCGCAGTTAATGAACACTAATCAGTTTAACCCGACCGATTTTGCACTTCAAACTGGAATTCTATTGTCGTTATCGCGGCGACACAGAAATTGCACTCGGTTTCCGAAAATGCTTAAAACGAAGCAATTATAATTCATAGGTAATTAAAATTCTTGAAGCTTTTAAATAAACAAAAGTAAATTTATGAAATTAAAATTCAGATTTTCTGATTTAAATTCTAATTTGAAAATTTGTATTTAAATTCAAATATTTAAATTTAAATTCGAATATTTAAATTTATATTTAAATTCAAATTTTCAAACTTTCAAATTTTTAAATTTTCAAATTTTCAAATTTTTTAATTTTCAAACTTTCAAATTTTCAAATTTTCAAATTTTTAAATTTTCAAATTTTCAAATTTTCAAATTCAATTTTTTAAATTTAAATTTTTTAATTCAAGCTCGAATCTTCATTCACCCTGAATTCAAATTTACGCTGTATTCTTTCACAAACTGGAAGCAGACTTCAGAATTACGAACGTACAAAGTGTTTGCATATAATCCGAATTGGATGTGTAATCTTTCTGAAACCAGATCGCTTTTTACTCGACCATCGACGATCCTCTGCGCGCCGACATTCTCTGTTTCGAGTCCGAGGAACTCCTCGCATAGAGCCTTTTATTTCTGCAAGCACGAACATTGCGGCAAAAGCTTTGACCTCTTCGAAGTGTACTCGAATCGTTCGCCAGAGCCATAGGAATTTTTCGTTTCCCCACGGTCGGACACATTGGCGTTTCGTTTCGCACGGAAAGGAGCCGAGTCGTTGGGTAATGCACAATGCATTTCCAGGTGGCAAAGAGACGCATTCCTTCGTGCAGTCATCGAGGCCGACCAAAGGTTCTCGAGACGCGCGGAGTTAAAGGGTTCTGTTTCGAAAGAAACGTCTGTCGACAAAAGGGTTTCGGTGTTAACAGTTTCGTGGATACAAAAAGCAACGAATAAGAAGCAGCAGAATAAAAAAAAAAAAAGAAAGAATTCCCGTCGTTTGTGCGATGGTAATCTACGAGTATCTAGCTCGACGTCGAGATATTTTCTGAGAAAATAGAAACGTTGCACGACTCGGATTGTGTAGAACGAAATTCGTATTTGCTTCTGTCGTATGCTAATTCGGTTTAGAATTCTAAGCAGTACGTTCTTTGAGCTTTGTTTCACGCTTTCAAAGCCAACCAAATCGATAAAGTGTAAACGTTTTCCTTGAGATTTTCCCATTTGCTCGTGCGAAACACACAGAGACAACGAAGGCTCGCAAATAACTTGGATGGAGCATTTCATGGGCTACATCACTGCTAATGCTAAGTGAAAACTAACGAACTATCCTTAAAGAAAAGAAGCTTGAAAAGCGGAGACAAAGTATGCTTGTAGCTTTTGATGGAAGTCAATTTGAGCTTTTGGACAAAATTCGAAATTCCAAGTTTTTCATTCTATTAATTGTCTCTTATCATCTTAACCCAAATATCGGGTATTTTTGAATGATATTTTTGCAACTTTCTTCTTCTTCCAACGTGAATAATATTCTCGAAGTCGTAGCTTCTAGATAGTCGAGATGGTAAGAACGTTCAGTTTTCGGAATAGTTATCTCATGTTTTTTTCCTGCCCCGCGTCAAAAGGAATTCTTATGGCAGGACGAGCAAAGCGGGATTTTCTCTCCCTCTGGTTTTTTTTTTTTTCGACCGCGGCAAACGAGCAAGCATGGGAACGTTGGAAGAGGTTAAAAGTATGTATGAATTCTAGATTTGTTTGCTAAATGGCGCTTTTACCTCTGAATTCGTTTTTTCGAGTAATTATTTTGTGCAGCGATCCTTTTCTTTTTTTTCTTATCATTCCTGCAAATAGCACTTTAATTCAGCGTCCACTCGTTTCACAAGGACGCAAAAGAAACGGCTCTAATATGGTTAGCGAATCGAATCACATTTTTACGAGTTCATAATATCCGTGATACACCGTTTGATGTGATTTGTGTAATACATCGCAAAATTCTGGAAACATCAAGCGGCGGAGCAAAAAGAGAAAAGACGTAGGGTCTGGATACCGTCGAGGGTATCATTCCCATAATATACCGAAGCTTCTCCTGCTTTGACGTCTTCAGCAGCGCATTTTTTACGCTCTGTCAAGCAAAGCCGCTGGATTATTTTTCCGTTTTCCTCGACAGCGTACTGTCCAGAAATAGGAAGATGAGCTAAGAAGTTTGTTTGGACACGCGATCTCCGGCTTTTTCTCAACTTCACCACATTTTTTCTTTTTCTGTTAACCTTTTCTTCTTTTTTTTTCTTTTCTTTTCTTTTTTTTTTCTTTTTTTTTCTTTTTTTTCAAAAAAGATTACTTCGGCTAAGCTGAATACCGTTAAAAGCTGCTAACCTCCCTCTGGTACATGAACATCCCTTTGAGGAAGAGCATGCGAGAGAGAATTAGATATCAGTCTGTGCATGCTCGATACTAAGAGCACGATTCTAGGATGCGCTGTATTACGTCTCTTTGAAAGATGCTTGTAGCTGTAACGCTTAATTGTTCGCGATTGACAACACTGGTACTTGTTATTTACCTAACGAGAAATGTTCGAGCTAACTAATCTCGTGTTTCCAACTCCCATTAAAAAATATTATCGTTACAATAAAAAGCACACGCTTGGAGGTATTTTATTTAAACGGTTTCATCGATGAGCGGCAACGAGCGTTCGATAAAATGCTGCGCTCATCCTATCAATTTAATTACTCTGCCACTCGTAACGTGCACGAGATGGATCAACAATAAGCATAGTTTTCGATTTTCCGATTCATACCATTCTTCTACCTTCAAAATAATTACCATCGTTCGAACATCAATGCAACCTTTTTACTCGAACAACGTCCAACTCCATAACACGTTTAAAGTCCAATAATAACATTGGAAACCAAATTCCAACTATCGCTCGAAACAACCAACAATTCTCCCCTACGCCCCGCAATGAGTATCCAAAATTAAACCACCCCGCGTCTCAGCGTTAATATCAATCTACTCGAACGAGAACACCTTCGAAGCGAGGTCTGCTCAAATATTCATTGGCATGGTAATATCCGACTCTCTGACAGAGGTCTCTCATCGCGTCGTCTTCGTCGTTGTTTTCGTCATTGTCGTCGACGTCGTCGACGTCGCCGTCGTCGGGCAAAGCCACAGGGGAGATGATTTTTCTCATAGTGGGCATCAAGTTGTTTGGAAGCGAAAGGAGAACGAAGGCGAGAGCCGAGTTGCGCCGGAGATACGTCTGGCTGGCTGTGGCGAACGGGACCGGGGGTGTGGGTGGCCGTGGATCGCGTGTGGGGGTAGATCTTGCGCCGTCCAACCCAGCTGGCAGCATCCCTCGGCACCCCATGGCCCGCCGAGCAAAAGCACTGGCAGTCATTCGCGCGGATCCAAACACGCGGGATGTGTTCCTGTTTCCCGGGAACGTTTTCCCCGTCTTCGTGATCCCGCGAACATTAAAGTCTCTTGTATTTTTTCCGCGAACAGCTTTCGGGTTTGGCGCACCTATTTCGTTTGCATAATTGTCCGAATTTTCATCTTCTGGCCTCAATTCGAGGGGTCCATCCGGGGATGAACTTTCCACGGAACGTTTCGTTGTTACGATCATAAGTCGAAGACATTGAACAGAAGGTTGTTTGATAATTAATCGAAGTAGATCCTTGATTCATGAACGAGCTTTTCTGCTCGAAATCCTTGAGATTCGTGAACGATACTCGCCACTGTCGAGCTTCCGCTACCCGAAATTCTGATTCTCGCATTTGTCGCGGGAAAACGTCTGCCTTAAAATGCTTCGAGTGTTTCTTGCCGTTGAATGTTGGATGCCCTTGAACGGTGACCGTGAATAGTTCTGTTAATTCCGGTAATTTCATGTATGAAGTATGCGGCAACGATGTGGAGAACAAAAAGAGAATATTAGTCAAGCAACGTCGCGCAGATAATGCGTCACGATTATGCAGAAACTGAGCGCGGCCGGGTCTCGCTGCACAATGCTCGCTGCACATTGAATCGCGATTCCAAGGTCACAAATTTGTCCAACGATCCCATCGCGGAAGTCACATGGCATGGTCGCCACCTGTGCGTTTTCTAGTATCATTTTTCCATAAAAATTTAACTTCGCGATCGTATTAGACTTTTTTAAACGAGCCAACCGGAGAATCGAGAAATCGGCTGTGGAAGTTTGAAGGTAGCGCGAAGATTTTTGTAAGCTTTATCGGGATAAGTATTCGAGTGTCGCTAAATTTTTTTTAGTTTTAAAATTTAAAAAATATCAACAGATAAATGTCATTAAAAGTTGTTTTTAGCTTTCAAATTCTTTTATCGACTCGTGAGCTACGTAATCTATAGCGATAATCGTTCGCGATACATTGCAAATTTAGAGTATTCGGAGTAAAACGAGCAACGAAACGTTCCCGGCTGAAAGAGGACGGTAACTTTGAGGAGTGAAAAACGACGTCGAAGTTCGAAAGGAATAGTGCAGTCAGGACGTGGTCGATACTCTGTTGTATGAGCTGGTGTGTTGTCGTGGTGAAAAATAATCGGTTAGCAACCTGGAGTGCCAATGCGGATCACGTGTGCCGCCCGTCTTCATGGGGATGGGCTTTAACGATAAGAAGCTGAGGAGATTACGAAGATTGCGGCTCTTTGGCCGCGCCAAAGTCTACCTCACAGTCCGGTGGCCACAGCTGGTGGGTGCTTAGAGCAATCGCATGTACATTTTACCCACTGTCTCCTTTTCCGATAATTGAGACGCGCAAGAGATGACTAGATCCTGTTTCTCGAAAATTCGATCAATTTCGGACACCTAGTTTGATGTATTTTAGAAACGTATACGGGTAGCGATGCTATTTATAGATTATTGCAGAAATTCGTTATTTGGTTATTTTTTAAATTATTAACACTGCGAATCGACTGTATGTTTTGAAATGTTAGCTGGGAATAATTAAATTTATACGTCCAATTTTAAAATACACCTACTATACGCGAATAAAAGTAAGCCAATTTTATTCGCATCGTTGCCGGTTGCATTAAGAAACGGGTTGCAGGAGAAAACCTTAATTATGCTTGATGATTATTAGAGGATGAAAATTCACGTTTAGGTGCACAGTCGTGGCATTCAAAACGCGGATCACGTAGAATGCGTAGATTCCCTGTTGGAATAAGCATCGAGAATAACAGCCTGTGAAAACCAAGATAATGGCAACGTTTCGACCTTAAAAATGATTATTTTTCCCTCACGTTCTTTGTTAATAACAATTTTAAGCCCGGTCAGAACGACACCTTTTATTTTCACGCCGCAACGCCGCGAGGTCGACGTTCCGCGTTGGGGAAAAAATTTTAATCGTACCACCGCTGTTTTTATCGAAGCACATCTCGATGAATTATCGCGTCGAAGTTCGTGAAACGACGCGCTTTCGATTCAGACTTGACCATTTTTATCAAGACATTCTTATTAACGACCGCAATTAGAATTCTGCTCGCACGGTAATAGTTCAGGCATCTCGAAAAATTCTTCATTTCTTCCTTCGAAATTGTACGCCCACATTCGCGATTTACAAGCAAGTTAGAAACGTAACGATCATAAATTGTATCTATGGTGTGAAATTAAACGAAGGTCGTGCGATCTCTCGATCCACCGTCCGTACTTCGATCAAGAATTTCATTTTACCACATTTGCGTCGAGACCATTTTTATTTCGCATTTTCCCAGCATCGTCGATCACGCTGAGAGGACATCGATGTCGCTTGTAATAATGTTTGACATCGCGCAACTTATTTTTGCCCCGGTGTCTCTATTAATATACGCAATTAAAATTCCCTTCGCGCGTAGATAATTTTCCACTCGAGGAAATCTCGGACACCCGTTTTTGCTTATTTTTATCACGTTGAATTGCTCGGTAAATATGCTCGGAATTCTTTCCGGTTGTTAGCGATTTTCCACGTTGGATATCCCTGTCTGTATAATATCTTTTCTGCGGATCGTTGATGGAAGTGAACCATGAACTGGTTCAACGTTTCGCGAACTCGCTTCAGAAAAACTAAATTAAATATTTATTTCAGTTCCAAATTTATATACAGAATAATCCTGTTATACTTGAAAATTTTCGAGCGTATTTTACATTTCAGGCTAAGCTAAAAATTCCTACGATAATTTAGAGCGACCGTGTTTAAAACGAAACAACATCCCGTTCTGAATTTTTAATTATATTTTAATAACAATACTCAATTTTTAACGAACTAGAAACCCACCGCACGATATCACAGAGTTATTTTCCTTCTTGAAGATCAAGAATAATGCGAAGTACAGTTCGGGTGGTAACAACTTCTCCCTTTTAATCCGATTTAAGCGGCGTCGGGTTCAAATTTAAATTCAACTTTGTGCCAGTAATTTTGACGCCTCCAAAACGCAGATTACTCGTGGAAAATCTGTCGACCCCGCGGCCACAGGCCAGCCAACGCCGAGAATGCCGAGTGTCCTCGTCACGTGCATCCCTGAAAGCGTTCTCGTCGGCTATTCCAACCGGACCGGATGTCCGGGATGTACGGAGTTCTTGCGCGACATCGCATCACCTACGAATATATTTCCAATGATCTTGGGATTGTTCAAGGGCGTGGTACCGGCATTGTTAATTAATTTTATCGATGCGGAGTATCGAATATTGTTCGAACAGAGCAATAACCGGGAAACTTTCAAGAATAGCCATGAAGCTAAAAAAAAATTGAAAGCATCTAATGCAATAGCTCGTGGATCGTTTCAATCAATTCCTTAATGGCCGGAAGAATAAAAAATTCACAATTTCATTTCTTGAAACGCAACAGATCCATCGTAACAAACAGATATGCGAAAGATCCCAGCTGTTCTTCGAATTTATTCAACGCAACGATACTATAACGACAGCACGTACATCCTACAAATTTCAACAGCGGAACGTTTTTATTCTTTTACGCGCGTGGATCCTTGTGGCAGCGGACCACCATTTTCTAACCTCTTCCACGGAAACTGAATTTCCTTTACTTGTACGAGCGTTAAAATATTCCTTCGCTCGAAAACTCGTCCCGTTACTTTATCATCGAAATTTCTTCGGCTAGCCGTCTGTAACGGCTATCCTTTGGAACGCTTCGAATAAAACAGAGAACCACTTTTAATCTAATTAAGTTGCGTAATTTATGGGCGACTCTGGAACGCGGGGAATTTCATTAAGGCGGCATCGGCAGTTCTTCCAGCGCACGATGAACGAATTTCAGTCGTCTGATAAA
This sequence comes from Ctenoplectra terminalis, assembly GCA_019453375.1. NCBI lineage: Eukaryota > Metazoa > Arthropoda > Insecta > Hymenoptera > Apidae > Ctenoplectra > Ctenoplectra terminalis. The sequence goes on along the minus strand of SMSQ01004711.1, from coordinate 139,864 downwards.
ATTCGGTTTCAAAATTACTGCAGGAAAGACGAGTTGTTGACAGTGTTCGGTAGGAAGAGAAAAAAAAAAAAAAAACGACAAACAGGCTCGGCTCGTCGTTGTCGAATGATCGAAAATGAAAATTCTGCTAGCGTTTCTATTTTTCGTCTTTTCAAGATTCAAATGAAAAGCTGCCGCGTATCCCGCGAAGACGTTCAAATATTTCTTGATGTATTTCCGGCCCGATACACCACAATCAGAGGGAGAGATTCCTTTCCCTTCGCCAACGGGAATATGAAATGCCTCTTTTCCAAGTTGACGGTTCGAGTCGTAAAAATTTTCGCGTGAAACTCGCGTCTTATTCTTTTTTCTTTTATTAAAAAAGAAGAGAAGACGGAGGAAAGAGGCGGATGATAAAAATTTCCAACCGGCGGGGATCTGACGGAAAAATTTGAGTTTTATTACGCGACTCTCCGCGATCAACTTTCTCGCATTTCGCGGCTCGAAAGCGCGAAAAAAATAATGTTCTCCTTCGCGTCCAACTTCGAAACGACTCATCGTTTTAATTAGGAGCTTTTCCCTGGTAGCTTCATCCTTCGAAACGAGACTATCCAAAACTGTGTAACTTGTTTTCTATCGGAACTTTTCGCTGGGTCTCGCATTCAAATTCAACTCGTTTCGCGTAATCCTTTGAACCTTTTCGTGGAGCTGTTCGCAAATTTGCCAATTCCTACCGTCCTCGTGCACAATTTCTTTCGTTTGTTGACCAATTCCTGCGTATTTCCTCGTAGTCAATGCTCCTTCTATGTTTGCATACACGGAAGCTCATCGACTCAGAAGAAGACACGATTCAAAACATTTCTACGAATTTCAATTCCGCGTTTCTGTGGCGGGGGTCCGCGAAATTACGAAAAAGTGGATGGATCCGACGTTATCGTTTCTCGTCCATTGCGTTTCGCGCTCGAGTCGTTTCGAAAAGTATGAAAACGTGCAATAACAGAAAAGCCAAAGGCTTTTTAGCATCCGAAGAAAATTGCGCGTTCTATTGAACATCCTCCATGTTGCTTCCCTATAGTATCGTCTCAACAATTCCACCGACCGTACATTCTGCCTTTAATGAAATCAACGCGAAACAAATTGAACAGCCCGACGTAATTTGAAAGTAAAGTTGCCAGTTTCAAAAATTCCCTGTATCGCTTTCCTACGTATAACCCCGAAGCTGTTTCGTGTTACGCGAAAATGCTCGTAGTGTACACGCATTGCAGCCTTTGGTGTAATCATAAAGGAGGAGTTACAGAAATTGTAGCAGTATTGGCGACTAATTTATCACAGCTTGGATGATAGCATTATCTGGTCCGATTATTCTTCCAGTTCNGAATTTCAATTCCGCGTTTCTGTGGCGGGGGTCCGCGAAATTACGAAAAAGTGGATGGATCCGACGTTATCGTTTCTCGTCCATTGCGTTTCGCGCTCGAGTCGTTTCGAAAAGTATGAAAACGTGCAATAACAGAAAAGCCAAAGGCTTTTTAGCATCCGAAGAAAATTGCGCGTTCTATTGAACATCCTCCATGTTGCTTCCCTATAGTATCGTCTCAACAATTCCACCGACCGTACATTCTGCCTTTAATGAAATCAACGCGAAACAAATTGAACAGCCCGACGTAATTTGAAAGTAAAGTTGCCAGTTTCAAAAATTCCCTGTATCGCTTTCCTACGTATAACCCCGAAGCTGTTTCGTGTTACGCGAAAATGCTCGTAGTGTACACGCATTGCAGCCTTTGGTGTAATCATAAAGGAGGAGTTACAGAAATTGTAGCAGTATTGGCGACTAATTTATCACAGCTTGGATGATAGCATTATCTGGTCCGATTATTCTTCCAGTTCGGTGTTCAATTTTCGCAATTAATTGAATTCGGGTCGTTAATTAATTAGTTCGTTTGCAATGATCGAAAATTAGGACGGGATCGACGATGAAACTGGAGGGTGTCGAAAGACGAGGAAGAACAGACTAATCGACGCGAGAATAGATACTTCCCTTACGAGCGGCAGCTTACCTCGTTATAATGGATCTCATTACTTTTATCGCCGGGACATATATCTGGCCGAACTCGAAATTGCCTTCCGCTTCTTTCGCCGCTTCTTCCCCGTGTTCTCGCGGGCCTGAGTTCGCTGGTAATCTACATGCAAAAATTCTGACTCGCGCCACCTTTCATCCCCTGAAGACATCTGGGCCCCTGCAATTTTTGCCGAAAATTATCAAACGAGATGGATATCGTTACTTCGCTGCAACAAGCGCGTGCCTCCGCTGGCTCATCGATTCGGCTCGTCCGTTGCTATTTAACGCGTGGTACGGTTAATCCGAAGACACTTGCATATTTTGCTGTCGATTGTGAATAAAATTATCAATGATTCAAAAATTGTTGTTCACGTTGTGGTAAATATTTTGGGAACGTTGGTTAAAAAAATTGATTACAAAATTTACATCGTACAGAATGTGATATGGAACAAATGTTTCGTAGGTCGGTATTCAATGATTGGAAAAAAAAAAAAAAAGAAAAACTCTGACAGTTGTATCGATTTTACAAATATATTATGAATACCTGTGAACTTAAGCAATCTACAGTTTCAATCCGCCATGAAGCAAACAATTATTGATAAGCGTTAATGAAATGGTGAAATTTTTACGCGTCGCCAAATATGCGAGCCGCGAGAGCGACGGATGTGGATACACCTGAAATATTCAGTGACCCGTATAATGGATGGATTGTGGAATTGTAAAATTATATTTGTACGGCCAGGCTCGATATTCATTGCGAGACCATTATGAAATTACATATTTACGCATTGTGCACTTAAAAAAGCATGTGCATGCACGCGCGCGCACATATTTGCGTGTTATCGGGTGCATTCAGCCGTGTGTTTGCTTTTTCATTGCACTGGGAAATTGCGGTCGCTCCAATTGTTCACGGATTTTCCAAACAAAATCGTTCGTTTGCCAAAGACAACCCGAAGGATTTATTATTTCTTCTCAAAACAAATTTAACCAAAGCAATGTTGTGAGTGTTGCAACAATATTTCAAATAGAAAATTTACCATTTCCCTGCTAACTTCCCAAAATAAATACATCAAAGCAACACTACAATTTATATCTTTTGCTGTTATCTCAGATAAAAGTTATAATCCTTGAAATATAAAAAAAACGACAGTCAAAGAACGCGTTACGGTGAAACGCCGCTGTCAGGCGTCCGCACTGATAGCGCGGAATACTTAATATAGTGCGACAATATCGCGCGAATAGTTACGTCAGTTCGGAGTACAGCAAACAGCCGTAGTAGGTTTTGATTAAAACATTTATCGTAACAATGCTATCGGTTGCAGCTTGTGGATTACCAGCATGTACCGTAAACATGAACGTTTTTAATAAATGTTGTTAATTTATCGCGCACGAAATCCCTCGAAAAGGATCGCTATAATTGTTATCATCGATGAACTGACCTCTGTGTTCCATTGTAAATTATACAGCGCTTATCACTGATTTAGAATTACTAAAATTTCGCAACTAAAAGATCGAAATTGCGATAAAATATTTTTATTAAAATCGCTTTGAGATCACAGACAATCAATTTTCCTCCGACTCTGGAAGGTTTAGAAGAAGCTAATTGATTAAAATGCTACAAACTTAATAGACCTTCGTGATAGATACTGAAACACGTAGAAAAATCCTATCTCTTCACGGATTGCATGATACGAGGAAAAAAAATATAGACTCCCTACTTTTCCGAGCAGATCAAGTTGGTTAGAATTCAATTGCAACCACTCGAGCAATAACACGAACCAAAAAAGAACCGCGTCCCTTCGAAAAGAGCACGGTCGGCCACGAACTTCTTCATCGAGGAGGAAGTTCTATGCTCGGTGAGCAAGGAAAACGATCGGGGCCATTTCTGAGCCTCGTTATAGGTGCTTTAACCTACAGACGCGCGCGATATACTATGCTTACGGATCCGTGCACGAAACGAGGAGGCTCCTCGAGAACAACGTTTAGCTTGGAAAGATACGATCGAAGTTTAGTCAGCTCGGTACCAGACGGTTCGACGTGGTACCATTCGAGACCAACGAAGTGGCTTTGCTGTCGTTTCGATATCCGATATTACTATTTTCCGATATCTGGTCAGAAGCACGATCGACCGACGTAATCGTTACGTCAAAACGAAACCATGAATACGTATGGCAAAGATCGAGTTGTTAAAGTAAAGGGACGTGTAACAGAATAACGAAGGCGAGGAAAATGGTCAACGATGAGTGTTGATCGATTAGAATCGTTTAGCGAGATTTAACGAAACCTGAAACTATGCATGGCTACCGTTATTGACCGCATACGTAACTCGACGTAACACGTCAATGCTTAAATGCACAACACACGTTCGTGCGCGTCTATCTGCGAAACAGCGGCAGAGACGTAACGTGTGCGACAATCGATCTGACAATGAGCCTCGTGATTCCGTGTGGCTTGTCTTCCGTGTAACGATACGCGAGCATCGCATTGCTTTGTCATATGTCTGGGTATCTATCGGACAAAGTAACAATATTAATCGTTTCAAGAGACTGTTCATCGTACCCGAATCGCGTCTCCGTTGAGTTTGATGGGCGTCGTTCATTGTTCGTGGTAGATCATTCGACGTTATCATCGAAGAAGAAGAAGTTTTATAAATTAAGAATAATTTCATTTTAATTTTCAATTTCATGGAAGAAGAAGTATTCTATATTAGACCACAGTTACTTACTCTCGCGATTAATATTAAGCGATATTCGGTAACCTTTAAAAATTGATGAAAAAAATAGAAAGGAGCTATGAATTAATTTTTTGAATTAATTGCTTCGCGTTTCTCGGATCAATCCGTTCCTAAATCGCATTAGAACAATAAATGAACAGCAATATTTCTTCATCGAGCGATACGAGGTGACGTTACGTTAAACTGGACACCTCATCCGATATTGATTAATCGCGAATCCATATTCCGCGAGGTGGATTATCGCACTTGCCCTCTGTTGACGGCAGTTTATCTTCGACGCCTTCGTTGGCCTGCACCGAATAATTTATCGAAAATGGATATTCACAGATTCGCGGATCGTTTTTCACATCGAGACCCGTGGAGAAAGGTATCAAGGACGAGATAAAACCCCTTGTAAAGTAGCGTCGTTCCCGCACGAATAAAGTACGCGTGAACATTTTATCCGTGATATCGTCGAACATAAACGTAGAGAATTTACCAATTACACGGCTGATAACGAATTACCGAGCGATTTTTATGGCGCGGTAATATTCACTTAACTACGTACGTTGGGGATTTTAATCTGCGCCAGAAAGTCGTTGGTGCGCGGTTTATTGAATTATTTATTTGGGTTTTTGATGCTCTGCATAATGCGGACACTAAATATTGCAGTAATTTCGAATCGCTGACTGAGAACGACGAGAAATTTTTCCGACGAAATTATAACGAATAATTCATTCGTACTGGATAATCTTTCATTTTTTTCATTGAACATTTTAGCCAAAATTAATTAATTCGATCGGAGAAATAAAGTGTCGAGGAAGCTCGTACCAATTGCGATTTTTCTACGACAATAGTCGGTGATTTATTAATTTTTACATTTTCTATGCACCTAATAACGTGTACATTTTTTGCAAGTCAAAGTTGCATTTACAGTTTCGTAATAATAATTTTCGATCGTACACGGTGCTAAAATTAATTAATATCTTTTCGAAGTGAAAATAAGTACGTAACAGCCAAAAACCAAGCCCTTGATTGCGATTGAACTGCATAATTCATACGTTTCGCCGCGGCGCAGACGAAATTCATTGAATCATTAAGCACGATGACGCTTCGGATGAAATGAATTTCAAACCTGAACGGGTCTGGCCTGTATACCCATACGCGGGGCTGTTAATTGAAAATCCATATGAATGATGCCTATTAGTCGATATTCGGAAATCTGAAGAGAATCTTCTTTTTTTTACGTTTAACGTTCCATTTAGGTTTGAAATTTATGATATTTGAAATTCTTAATTAATATCGCTTCGCTTAATGTTGAAAAATGTTTGAAAAATTCTTCAATTCGATTCAAAATTAAACTAATTTATCAGGCACGGTTCAGTTTTCGATATCTTTGCTTGTCAAACATTTATCTTCAAATTAAATAATAGTTTCTATACGCTGTTTTAATTCGAAAGGGTGTAAAGTTCAATTTGAACGTTCCGAACGATCGCACTGTCTCCTAAAAAGGAAGCGAACGAAAGGTAGGCGAGTCAGCAAGATCACATATTTGCTCAGCGAATTGAAGATGACGCGAGACACACAACAAGTTCATTAGCGGCGCTTGTTTCCACGGTGTGAAACAAACAGATCCTCTGTTTTCAGATCTGCTGTGCGTGTACCATGTGTTCGGGGTAGATTTGGATCACAGACTCAGATCGTCGTCGCGTTATTCGCTTTGTGATCGTCGACTCGCGTAACATTATCAACTGATTTTTATTGCAACGGAATATCCAATGAATCCGAGATGATCGAATTCAGAAAATTTCATTGCCAAATTCTTTGTTGCTCTTTAGGGAAGAAGGGAAGAGAAAGGATTGCTGAGATGAGTGAAATGCATTCGATTGCGTAATCCTCGGTTTGCATTCCGGTTGCGCCAGTAGCGCATTCAATGAACATTCCTTGCGTAACTGGAATATCGCGTGTTCATCGAAAACGTAGACTCACAATCTCGTAACCCCGCGTATTCTATCGTAAACTCGTTGGTTGCAAAAGATCTACGATTTCCGTAGGTTTCGAGGATTCCCAGACCTTTCGCGTGTTCCGGAGCCAAAGAATCAGAGGATCCTCAGAACCTCGAGCCATCGAAACCTTCCGAAACCTTTGAATATCTTGGAAACCCCGAAAAAACTCCAAGGCTTTATAACGACTTGAAATTTCTTCAACCTGGTGTAACATATAGAACTTTCGAAACCCGATATAACGTATTGAATCTTAGAAACTCCTTGAAGTTTATAGAACCTCTGAGAATCCCTAAAACCATGGTGCCCTAGCTCTTTCCCGGATCTTCCACAACATCGCTCGACTTTTGACAATTCTCACGATTCTTCGGAAAATTGTTGAATATTCGATCTAGTAGAACATTTCTTTCAAACGAAACGTCCACTTTCAAGGTCCTCAAGATTTCTTTCTCTCGTATTTAAATCTAAACTTTAACGAGGGCTCTCGTGCACGATTCGCAAAACTAACAAATATCATTCTTCACTCGAAACTGGCACAGTTGATGCAACTCCGGGATCGATCGTGTTTTGAAATTCGAGGAATCGCAGAACCGCATGAAGAGGGATCGTTGAATGAGTGGCGTTTAATCGGCCAGGGCTTGGCCAACGTTCACAAAGCTCCGGAACTAATTAAATAGGCCGCGAAGCGGTAGTAATATAACGTGTTACGGTGCGGCAGCGTCGAGGACGTCGGGTCGCAATGATTTCAGCGACGCAACGCGATGTCAGCCATCGTTCTCGCCGGTGTGCGTGAACAATGGAATGGCTCGACCACTCGAATATCCCCAGTATATTTCAGCGTCGAGCACCGACGACCCGATCAAACGGCGAATCGCCGCGTCGACGATTGAATTACGTTAACCGTGACAGCGAAATATCCTCGATTCGAGGACAGCAAGGAGGCTCGACGGAGCGAACGATCGCTCGTTTCTACGTTAATTTCCATAAAACTGTAGCAAGCGCCATTTTTATTCCTGATTTTTAATGGTGGATTTGACGGACGTCTGTCGGAGAGCGTAACACGTTTTAAACTGTGACGTAGAACGGACTGGACTTGGAATAGGAAACCAAGAGTTAAAATTAGAGTTTTTACATAATTTTCTTATTTTTCGTTTTCGTTGCCTACCAATGTTGCTACCGAACGTTTCAATTTATACTATTTCTTCCATTTCGTTTAGAATTAAAAATTAATACCTCCTTCCTCTAGGAGTCAGGTTAAAAATTTGTTGTAAAAAAATTCGACAAAGATTCGAAACGATGTTAAATCTACGACTTACACGCGTGTGCCGAGAAATCAGGCTATGAGGAACGTTCTGATGCAGAAGAATCAGAATCGAAGTAGCTGACGCGGTTCTCGATAAGCCTGCGGGTCGAAGATCAAAGATAATCAGGAACTATGACGCTCTTGAAAATCGTCCTTGCCGCGACAGCAGAAGAGTCTATTTGCCTTTCGTCTCGCATCGCTTCGAACACGAGATGCCGAAAAAGCGGAGTCAAAAGGAACGAGGGGAAAGATTGAGACAGAAGAGTTCGGCTGGACTGCCAAGTTTCCGAGTGTACTACTCGTGTCGACCTCGCTTCAATCGCGGATTTATCCTTTCTAACTGCTGGAGATGTCTACGCACTGCAGATTTTTTATTCAATTGAGAATCTTCGCAGTTTTCAGCAGTCTGCTCTCAAGCGAGGCAAGGAATAAGCGGAATCTCTTGTGAGAAGAGGATTTGCGCGCGATTGATTTTTTTTATAAAATAATGGGATAAAATAATAAAGTATGGTGTTCAGGTTTAGAAAACTTGCTTTCAGTGAGGATGCAATGTATGATTTACGTATAATAATAATGAAATTGCATCGATGTATAACATCACGTAAGAGGATTATAAAATTTGAACCGGTACACAATTCGAATCGCCTTCTTTATTTTCTTAATTACGATTTCTATATAAGTTTTCCCGAATACTCGTTAATTGATAGTGGCAAAATATATATCAGGATTCGCCAATTAATTGAACGACTTGAAGAGTTTCGGAAGCTCGATCCTCGTTACGATGAAAGAGAAACGAAGGTCACCGATTCGACGTTTCACATTGACACCATTTTCATTCCGTTGCACTGATTTTCGTCTCGCAATTGCATTAATTCGATCTCCGAGTCGTTTCAACCAGCATCGAATCGTTCTTGACCCAATTGGAGAAGCGTGGAACGAAATTTAAGGTTAGGAACAAGTACGACCCACGCACACGCTATCACTCTCGTACATTTTTCATCCAGAGTCTCTCTTTCTATTCTTTTTTTTTCCTGTCCTTGTCAACCACGAATGCTCAATAGAGCTCGATCAAATCCCACGAGTTGGCTGGAAAATGCCGCAATGCGTCCGACACACGAACATCTGAGTGTCGTCCCGAGAGTTTCACTCGTGTCCTTGGATCCGTGAAACGATCGTGTGATCGATAGCGGTTGCACCGCGATCGTCACACCGGTCCAACCCCCTCGTGTATTTGGCCGTGCCAACGAACCGTTTTCAAGAGGGGTGGGTTCACGCATGAACGCACCTCCGATTTAAACGGCGCAACCGTGTACAAATTTGTTTGCCCGCCACAGCGCGACGTACCGTACCTCGTCGGGGACAATCGAAGCTTTTTCCTGCGTGGCTTCCTTGTTTGACTCGGAAATTCAAGCTGTTTTTTCTGGGAGAAAAATCGACTGTTGCACGATGGAGTGTTTTGCGTTCAAACGGTGGAAGGGAAACGCTGAAGTTAGGGGTGGTATCGCGTTGGACAAATTTTTAGCGACTCTTTTAATTTTTCTCTTCGACATGCCAGCTTTGTACAAGTATCGTGACAATTTTTTAAGTCGCTTGTTTCAAATATTCAAGAGATGAAAGAGAATTAGATACAAGCTACGTAGAATCGCAAAGTTTTTGTCAAAGGATTGTTTAATAGCGTATTCGGGTAAACAGGAGGATTCGAAGGTACAAAGTCCCGCGTAATAAAACACGTTCCACGAAACATTCTTTCAACTTCGGTCAAGCCTTATTTATTCCGACTCGATTTTCGAACGGACAACTTCTTTTGTGCCCCACGTTCGAACCAGTCTCGTGAAAGAAGTCGCTTTCGAGCATTCAGCTAGAAACGGTCCGAATGAATTTTCCTTGAAAACAGGCCGTTAATTTAACGAGCTCTCTTTGATCGTCCTCGAGCCTGTTTTTATCGTCTTGATGGTTCTCTGAACGGAGAAAGAATTTCTCCTCGGGCAGTGAGACCAAACTCACCTTTTGTCGATGTCCTCCTAATCTCACTATATTCTGTTCGGTCTCTCCTTTCGTTCTCGGTAAAGTTTTCCCGCAGACAGATTCGCACATTGTGAAATCGAATCGATTTCTCTGCGCTTGAACAACTTTCCAGTCTATTTCGAAAGATATTTCTATCCTTCATTAACTTCTGGTATTACGGTGAACAACTTTTAACACCGTGAATGAAATACGGCAATTAGAAGTCATACATTGGTTAAATTAACCATTCCAAGTACTTTGTCTCTTAACAAATCGTTAAACTGCAATTGAATGATAATCCGTTAACGTTCGATACGATAGGGCCGTATCGATGATTATAAGGCATCGAAAAGAGAGACACATTCGTTCTGGTAACTCCGCGAGAAGTAATTACACGAAATTGAAGGCGACAATTAGTATAGACGACAGAGAACGAGGGAAGAAGAAAAAACGAGAGGCGAAGGAGAAGCGGAATTGTGCCTGGATCGGAAGAGTCCAAAGTCTTCAATTAACGCGATAAACTCTGGGTAAACTCGTTTCGACGAGGATTGCTCGTTACTCGCAATCCGAATTCTGTCTCCTCTAAATTCGAATTGGCTAACGAGATGATTTGAGAAGCACGATGAGATTCAGCGTTCGCAATCTCTTCCACGCGAATATCGAATTATTTTTAACTTCATAAAATGTGTTCCGTACGGATGATCATATGCTTAGCTCTTGAGATCGATACCTAATTGCCACAGTCGGAGAACTATGCAATTCCTCAACCAGGAAGAAAACGTTCAAGAGTTAAGGCATAGTTCTCACAACCATGAATAAAAAATATGACACAGGCTAAGGTTGGTACGGTTAAAACAAAGCTGTTTTGATTCGAAGTGCTCGAGGTTTCGTTTTACGAGTTATTTAAAAAGTTCGCTGTTTGTCCGTGTTCGTGTTTCGCGATAAATGATTCAACAGGCTTACAACAACGAGCGGAAAACGCACGACAAATAATACGAGCGTGGCTTGGAACAAAGCTACACAAAAAGGAAAGAACAATAGAGTAGAGTATTTTCCACAAAAACAAATGCGAACAGATAATAGGAGAATTCCAGTTTTTCCCGACAAATATTTATTTTCTTGCTACGCGTAATCAGCAAGAGCAACCTTTACCGGAATTAGTCTGATTTTTTATCATTTTAATAAACATCGTGCTCTTTTAATAGCTCGAATACACTTTTGATACTTTGTATAACCAGCTACACTTTGTACGAGCTTAAAATAATTATAACAGTACTTTATTTTAATACACGTCGACTGTTTGATGAACGAGCAAGATCCAAGCTCGTCCTTACATATGCAGATACGCGTATAGCAGTGAACATGACAGAGAGAGCGTTGCACGATCTAAATTATCCGGAAATGCATCAGGTAGAGGAGAGGAAGCCCTTTAACCGGACGTCTCAAAGCAAGAACCCTCTGACACAGCCACTAATCTGTACGGCATCTGCGTCAGAAGCCAACGCGTTGTAACGGAACGACCGATTGCCCGGTCACTTTGATCCACGGCTTCTTTTTTTTTTATGAAAACTCCCTGTTGAAACGAACGGTATTCAAAATGGTAACCGCTTTCAATTACGAGCTCTGTTGTCGATTATATAATCGTATTGAAATTTTATAAAGGAATGGTTTACAGAGGTAGAATATTTAAGGTAGCAGTAGCTAACAGTTAAACTTCCTTTGATACTTCGTTTCACCGTAAAATCGAGTGTGACCTAGATTAAAACAATCTTGGCCGCAAAAAGATAGGTTTCAAAGTTTCACATTTCACTTCGCTACGAAAGGTACTGAAAGTTTCCGGGAAAAAGTGGTAAATTGAAATTCAAAGGAGCATGTCGCGTTTTTAGCAACAGTTTAAGAGACAAGCTGTCCTCTCTGTGAGACGAGTAGGAATTAATGGAATTTCAAGCTCGTATTTCGCGGACGTACGTGCTCCTAATGTTCTGTAACGTTAGGAAAAGTTGTTAGCTTTGAGTCCCGTAAATAAGACGTGCCTGGTTGTGAACGTGTGCGCGAATTCGAGCCGCTTTACGAGCAAATGGACCGAGCTGCGAAGCATCTGGTCGTATACGAAATTATGGGATGCGTTCCCTGACGTCAAGAGCAATTTCTCCTGGAAATCTTACGAGAATATGCGGACTGCTTAAGCGTTAACGCGCCAAACGTCCTAGATAGCAATCGTAAGCGACGTAAAATCTCTCTTGATAATTCGGAATTCTCTGAAAATTACATTCCGCGAGAAATAAAATTCTGGTAACTGAAATATAAAATTTATAAACCTTTTATATGGTTTAGATCTTTTCTTTTTCGCAATATCAATTAGGTTTTTAAATGCTCACAATGTTACACCATAAGACATTACGGTAGAAACGAAGTAGTTGATCTTAATATTCCCGAGACTAAAAGCATTCGATAAACCGCATAATTTGTTCACAAGCATGACGTTAATGGACACGTCTCCAGGGAAATGGAAACGCAGGTAATACGTGCAAATGGTCGACGTACACGTAGCGTTGTGCCGAATACAGGGAATACGCAATATCTCGATAAATCGAATACACGAGACCCACTGAATCCCAATTAACACGAGGATGATAAGCAGCTTTCCGTTGAAGCACCGGAATCACCTTACTTCCGCAACGTTTCTTTTATGCCAGCCATCAGATTCACCGTAAAGAGCCTCATCTGGCTTGCTATAATCTTGTGCTACTATATATTCGAAGACTGCTTAAGTAGTTTTATAAGTTTCGTAATAAAAAGCGATGTTTCGTTCGAAGCGTACCTCGTATATTCTCGATAGCGTTGCAAAAAACCGTAATACGTCGAGAAATACTATGCATCCTCGTCTTTTGAAGTGTGCTACGTGTTTCGAACTATACGCACACTTCGATACACCCGTCCTTACAAGTGTTAATCTTTATATGTTCGCTAGAATTTTTACCTACACAATCTACTCGATCGTCGAAACGGTTGTTCATCTTCGCTGCCACAAATTTAACCATAAAATGCATTCATCGGATGGAACCGGTAGTTTTATCGAAGTAGGTTACAGCGTTTTTTCAGACCCGCCTCGTATCGCTGTCTCTATAAAAAGCATCGATACCGCACGCGAAGTTGCGCGTTGCCTCTTGATACCCTTGAAAAAAAAGTTTAGAACGAAAACGTGCAACGGGGAAAAGGCCACGAACAACCGGTACTGCACAGTTTCCTGGTAAGAAGCACGATTTCGTTGCGTATCGCGTTCACGAGGCACGTTCCAGCCGCATCAAAGTTGCCCGTCCTGCTTTGTAATCAAAGTCTTGCGCCAGTTGGGGATCTTGTCCACGAGTGGAAGCAGGAATCCTAGCAAGGGGATGTTTGAGTCTCGTACCACGATTCCGAATCGATTCGGCACCGCGGTAACGTCGTTACGCTTATTCGTGAACAATTGCGTGCATCGTCCTTTGACTGTGAATACGAAAAGATGAACCCTTTAATGCACGAATCGGCGACTAGAATAATCGGAGCACGATACGAGCTGGGAAGACTAATCCGCTCAAGCAACCACCCTTTGGAGGAAAAATAACTTCATGCTAGAATTACGTTTCGAGCAGTATGCTCGTTGAAATGAAATTGAAAAGGTGCATTGGAATGCTAGGAACTTCAACGCAAGGATCTCCCTTCGTAAGATTTTTCCCGTTCTCCACAGGAAGGATAGAACATACCTTTAGTCGCAAACTCTTAACGTTTACGCGAAGGGGTGTCGCGACGCACGACACGAGACAAGAACTCGAGTTCCCGAAGATAGAAGCAAAGAGGGTAAGAAGAAGATGCGCGTAGTCAGCGGAGCGACTGTTGGTGGCCTCTTTACCCACGCGGCGATAAACTTGGCCGGAATTAAAGTAAAATACAAAATATCGCGTAGCACGCGAAGGGACTGGCGAGGAGAGGCGGGCGGCACACCGTGGATGTATCCATTACCGTAGAGCCATGCGTTTTCTTGAGGAAATTCGTTTCTCCGTTTTCTACCTGCAAACCGGAATGCATGGCCATCCGACCGCGGACAAGAAGAAGAGGAGAAGAAGGAAAGAAAAAAGCGAAGAAACGCGAGGCAACCATGGCCGAGGGTGGATAGAGGGTGGAAACGACTCACGCAGAGCCTCTTTAGTGGCTCGTAATTCAACGAGAACTTTTCTCGAATCCCTGGTAGCCCGAGCTTCGCCGGAGATACAAATTTTGTACGCACATTTTCATAGAAATGGCCATTATGATCGTAGTCATTGTCAAAATAGGAAAAGGGACGGCGCCCCTACGATTGGTCGATGCATAAGAGAAAGGCTACTTTATAAATCTATTTGAAAAAAAGAAAAAAAAAAAAGAAAATGTTGGATCGTGGAAAACAAAGCATCTTGTTTCGCTTGCCTCGTTTGCTACAAAATTTATACACCTACGGGCGATTCTTATTCTGTGAGCAGGTACAGTATTTGGGACAATATGCTGAATCATAAAGGTTATCAGCGTTGAGAAGATCGTAAGAATTTTACAAAGAGGAATCGGATAGTAGGTGTGTTTGTTAAGGATACTTTAGCAATTCACTTCTTTTTGTTTTTGTTTTTTTTTTAAATACGTTCGTTTATAGATTAAAATGGAACGTTCAGTTTTGTACATTTTCTTAGTTTCAATAGACGCAATCAACATTCTGAAACTTCTGGTATTTCGTTTAATATAACCACTTTCACGGTTCGTATCGTTTTGGTTCTGTTTCATGAGAATATTCCGCTGGTTTCATTCTCGTTCAGATGAAATTAATCATAGCGAAAACATTGTTCGGTTGCTAACGAAGTTACGAAAACCACGATCGCGTGATTTTACGTGTACCATTGCGTAGGAGGATTTCGTGTCTACGTCAAGTTTGTATTCTGTTGGAAGTGGTGATACAGAAACCGAACAAGGTACAAGTTTTGAAGTTTCCATTTGAACAAGTCGAGGCATCCTCGGAGAATTCGCGTCCCTCAAGGATTCTGGACAATGTCTAGCCGGGTATCAATGTCCGTACTGTCGACAATGAACGCCTTTCATCAACGGCGTTCCATCCGTTGGACGCTCGAAATACGTGATTCGATTTGAAGTTCATTTGAGAGAAAACCGGTCAACTATGCCATTACAAGTTCAAAGCGATAACACGCGGAGAAGCTGCTACAATTTGTGGTAGACCTTAGAAATTTGTTACCGGTGCTTTTCTCGTATCGACGAATATGAGGATAATAATTTTCTGATGTTTCGGTCAAGTAAAATAGATTAAAGCAAATATAAAGTTGAAATAGCGTCTTTTAAAAATATTAAAATAACCAGAGTAGAAAATGCAGATTCGAGCAGCAAATCATTTTTAATGTACGTAGATACGCTGTGCACCTTCCAGGAAAATTTCTCTCTCTCTCTCTTTAAACTCCAGAAGTTCGTTGAAAATTACCTGAACTTTAACTCGAAACGTCAATTGAAGTTTCGTGTCCATTTTCTCGATAATCGTTGGAGCATAAGTAACGCTGAATATGGATCGAAGAGTTCGTTGACGACGCGTGAAACGTTTCTTCGACAAACGTTTCCTCGACAAAGATTCCAAAGTTCGCCTGGAATTCACGGAATCGACTATTTATATTTATACCACGAACGCTAGGAAAAGTGTATAACGAAAAACAGCGTCGAATAAGCAACATCGAGCCGAAGAAAAAAACAAGGGATGGAAAACTTGTTTGCTCGGTGGAAAAGTTCTCTCCAACGCGTTGTGTATATGGAAACTACTTTCAAAGGGAAAGGAGCAGCGGATACTCAATATTAACGCGGACCTTTCAGACTTTCTTGCATCAACATTGTATAACAAACTTTTACAATCAATAGTTTCTTGATGCTCGGAATTTTAATGTGCCTGCAACTGGAATAAACTTGCCAACACGAGCGAAGGTGTTTTGCATGGAAAGGAAAAAAAAAAAAAAACATGACACGCGATAATTACATTTTCAATGAAACAACTAAACAACTGCTGAAACGGAAAGGTAAAAGGCATCCTTATTCTCGCTTGCGACACACAGTCAATCCGACTAAAATTTACTCATCTACCGGGAAACGAGTCGTTTAATATTAATTGTAGAGATTTCAATTCGCGCCGTGTCAAGCTGAAAATGCCGAATTATATAAACGTTGTTTCGAGAAGGAAATGTTTCAATGAAAACAGAAATCCGTTGTGAGTTATATCGAAGCCATTAGAGAAACGTTTCAGAGCATCGCAAATCGTCAGACCAGAAGTGCCGAGGAAAAGAGCGTCGTCGTCGACGAGATGGTGTCTGTTCATCGCTGAAAACGTTACCGAATGTGATGAATGTTATCCTTGGTTTCTCTGACTTCATCTCGCACTCGGGGTTGCCGTCGAGGCACAGTTATTCATAAGCTTGCTGTTAGCTTCTACAACTTCCGCTTTTGCTTGTTCGAAGTTTTTACGTGACTAGGAAAATCGTGAGGAACGTTACTGATACTCCTTTAATTCTGTCGCGGTGAATTTTGGAAACTTCGATGCTACGGAAGAAATTTGATCCTTAATTTTAATGACCTGTTTAACACGTTGTGAAATAAAAAGGTAAACTTGACGAAGAAACGAATATTCTTTTCGTTTCTCGAAGGCTGTTTAAATGGATAAAAATGATGAATTCAAGAGTGTACATACGCTGATTTCAAACAATCCAAGGTCAAAGAGGAACAAAAGTTATTTGCACAGACAAGAGGCGCAAACTTCGAACANGAGTGTACATACGCTGATTTCAAACAATCCAAGGTCAAAGAGGAACAAAAGTTATTTGCACAGACAAGAGGCGCAAACTTCGAACACACTCTACGTCTCGGTCTTGTCTGTTTAAATAATTTTTACTGTCCCGTGAACTTGTTTTACACGAAGGTTATCGTGTCCTCTTTATGCTTTCGCAATGCTGTAATAAAATTGTGTGACTTGGAACGAGCGATGTAATTTTAATTTAATTTCCTGGGCTAATTATCTACGAGATCTTAAGTATCAGGGGTGAAGGAAACTTTGCAATTTAGTCCCGTATTTCGCGTTCGGTTGACGGTCGAAAGAAAGGGTAATTTTACGATTGAATAATTTACCATAATAAAACGTACACTGGATCACATTTAAATAATTAAAGTGTCGAGATCCTGGGTGAAATACCTTTCAGCGTCGATTCGTGATAGAGCGCTGTGCTTGGAGTGTCTCTCGTAAAATCTTTCTTGGCAACTTTGATAAGATTTCGAGATATAATTTTAGAAACTTTGAAAGCTTAAAAATTTGAAAACTGATACGGTTTGCTCAAGAGAAACGTCTGCGTTTAAAAGCTAACGCCTGCCGTCAATCTGCTGCCTAGAATTTCCAAGCTCGATAGATCGAGGACTCCAGAATAGAGTATTTCACACGATTGACAGACGTCAACGCGACATTGACTTCTCTCTACCGAGTTTCTATCCCTCGGGAAACATTGCGGTACAATCTCAGGCTGGCAGGTAATACTCCGCGATAACGAACCTTTGTGCGTCGCGTTACATACGTAGTTTTGAGCATTCAGCTCGGAAATTCGATCGAGCGCGGTTACCCTTCATCTTCGCCCCTTTGCGTCGCCCTTGTGCGTTCCAAACTCGATTTACATTGAAAGCCCGGGTGTTGTTACGCTCGCACGCGAATCGTCTGCCATGAGATTGTTGCAAACTGCATGCATCGTAAATGTATATCCTGATTGTATGCACGGTGGCGTCCATCGTGGTTACCGAGTCCTTTGTCGAGTGGTCGTTTGATTGGCCGTCGAGATTAAACTCGAATTGAGTTCCGAATTTAGCCGATAGCCGAAAGACAATTATTGCGCGTACGTCTGCGCTTTTCAAGGGATTGAAAGGCGCGATGCGATTTACGTGGTTTGATTAGAAACTTCTGTGCCGCGTTTGTGTTGCAGGTTGCAAAGGCAAACAATTTTTTAGTCTGTCAAAGCTATCCGTTCCTTTGTGCACATTGAAAATTGGTCTCGACCGACGTAACCGGTGAATTTCTTTGAAATTTTCCATTAGTATTGATTGAAAAGTATCAACTATGGGGTATGTACAAAATAGAATTTTTGTTGCAACGAGATCGAATCTTGCATAGGTTTCCACGTTCGAGTACTTATTGACAATTACGTCGAACATTTCCAGGAAAAGAGAAACGTCAATTTTTCCGCTCGACAGAGGCGCGTATCCGTGAACCGTTAACAACGAGTTCACGTTGTAGCCGGCGTGTTCGTTACTGCGCTTCGATGAGCGTCGCTAATCGAAGACAAATCGATTTCGTTTTTTAATTTTGTTCTCCCGCCGAAATCAATTCGAATTCAATTTCGTTCCTCGTACCGGTTAATGACTTGCCACGCCACCTCCGTGTTCCCTCGTTGTTTTTACCGATAATTGTAACGAACGTATGTCTCGTCAGTGAGATCGCCGATCAACGTTTCCCGACCCGACAACTTTTCCATTACTTCCATCGCGTTTCTGTTGCGAAATTTTTCCTGTATTTGTTATCGTACCGCAAGCGATATTGCGCGTCGCGCCTTATCTTCTAGTTTAAAATTCAAACCCAATTAAAGCATCGAGTATTAACAATTTTCAATGATTTTTTAATTATTTCTAGAAAAAGAAACGAAAAAAAAAAATATTAATTTATCAAACATATTTTAAACAGATATTTCCCTTGCCATTTCAAATATTCCGGTGCCATTTAATTACAATACTCCGTAATAAAATTTCACAAAATATTCTCTGGACTTTTTCGAAAAATACTTAAATATCCAAACAAATCGCTTCGATCCCGTACGAACAACGCGAGGTAGCTTCAACGGTAACACCGCAGCAGGTTTTCTTCGGGGAAATTTAATTAAAACGCAGCGTGGCGCGAGCAGAGGGAAAAAACGGAGAGAGACCGAGCGTGCATGGTGTTTCGAGGGAATTAAACGCTATCGTATCCCGATTTGTAACGCATCGGCGTCTACGGTGCATACATTCCGTCGACTCGACAGTGGCAGAGATCTTTATTGCGTTTCGAAGTACCGGGGCGGGCAAACAAAGCGGTAATCTGTCGTGTAGGTTGTTCCAGTGACGCGGCGCGAAATTGCATTCCATAGTAAACGGACGAAAATGGCGAAGGGCATGTGTCGGCCGTTACATTGGCAAGTCCGGTGTGCATAGTGTACATTGCAAACAGTCTGTGTCCAACTAGACGAGCAACGAGGGAAAAAGAAAGTTGCATTAGCGGAATGCTGGATATTTTTGGAATATCCGAGGAAGAACGGAACCTTAATCTTAGATTGACTAATAGACACAAAGCAATCCTGATACTTTTTTTTTCTAGATAATGGTACTACAAAGAGGAAGAAATGGAGTGAATTTTATAGAGTTTACGATATTTTATTTTATTTTATTTTTTACAAAGTTCATTACCAGAACATTTATCCTTTTTAGCAGAAGGTTAAGAAAAAATTATTATTCATAGTGGATGTTTAATCTCCACGATGGTCTCGGTTAGATAATCTAAAATAGAATATTAAAGCTAAATTTACCAAAGGTAATTTTCAAACAATTTTTTAGCCGCGCTTCGTAGATAATATCTAAAAGTCTGANGTCTCGGTTAGATAATCTAAAATAGAATATTAAAGCTAAATTTACCAAGGGTAATTTTCAAACAATTTTTTAGCCGCGCTTCGTAGATAATATCTAAAAGTCTGACGGTCCGACGAACTGCGTTACGAAACTTGCTCTATAAAACGTACTAAACAATACCACGCGACTCGCAAACAACTTAAGACGAATTCATTGAAATTCGTTCAATTTCAAGCCAGTGTTTTCAAATCTTTTCGATTGTCAACACTTTAATGCGCTTTATTACCGAAAGATATTAACGAGCGTAGCGATAGTCTGACCGATTTGATCAAGGATCTGAGACTCGGTGTCTGGGTTTGCATTTTACATCGCCGTTAACGATAAAAGAAAGCTTTACGGCTTGCCAGGCGACCAACATCCTTCTCGAACGATAATTAAGATGAAATCTTTCGACGAGCGATCGGCGGATATTTCGCTAATCGATCGAGCTACTCTGGCCGTAAGTTTCAGCGTTAAGAGCCACCGCGTCGAGTGTATTTTGCGTTTTTTGTACGCGATTAAAACGCGACCAGATTTAAATTGGAATTATTTAAATCGTGGCCGTGCAACGGTGCAGTTAAACGTGACAAACGAAACATTTGTGCTGTCGTTTATGACGACGCGCGAACTTTATTTTAAATTTTATTCAGAGAATATTTGTACGAACAACTGGTTCCATTTTTACGTTGAAAGGAACGCTGGTTTAAACATTGCTAATTTCTTTGTCGATTCGAATACACGAATTATGAGGCGCTTTCGATAAAAATTTAACAATACGGAAGCTTCGGAACGATGTTCGCATCGGTAGAATAATAATGCCGATAAACCAAATAAACATTCGCAGACCGGTGACAACCAAATATCGAGTTGTACGCTTCCTGGTCTTTCTCATTGTTCCGGTCGCTATCCCCCTTCTTTTTTCGTTCTCCCTATTTTTTATCGTTGTTCCTCGATGCCGTTAACGGCTATAGATTTTCCAGCGTTGTTTAGAAAACGACCGGATATATCCTTCGAATCGCTTCATTGCATCGGGAAAACAATACCCTGCACACAAGTCTGGGTGTTTATTTTTTTTATTTTTTCTTCCCCTTTTTTGGTCGCATTGTCAATGGATTTCAATGTAGACTGTAATAAATTGTGGTCACAAGGGAGTGAAAACGTGTGCGAGCGATAGGTTGAAAGGATGAAAGGAGCTTGCTTTTTTTTACCGCGTCTTCGGCGTTTCTTGACACGTCACTGCTTGTGACGATGACAAATTTACAGGTGTTGCGCGAAAATCGATCTGCTCTCGGGATGCGGGACCACATTTATCAGCGAGCTCGAAGCGCACCCTTTCATCGATTCGATATAAAACTTATTACGCGAATTCTTCTTGTTTTTTAATTTTATAACTAAACAGCGTTCTGTTCTGACAATTTATCGTATAAAATTGTGGAAACAAAGTCGAAGGAACGGATCGTGTCGTACGGAACAAAATAACGAAGGTATCCTTTCGTGGACGACGGTACACGCGGAAAGAATTAACGAGCGTGACGAAAGTTGCACGACTTGTACGTGCCACCTAGGATGGTTCGACGTCCTTGTAACGAGAGTTTTACGTTCCGTTTCATAACCGCAGTTCTCCATAATCGTAAAGAAAGCCGGCATCGGTCGGATCCTCGTCACTTTGATACCGAATGACGAGCTAACGATGACACTGGACCTGTGTTTTATTGGGCTAGAAACGTGAACCTGCTCCTGCCTCTTTTGCTGACTGTCCTCCGTTGGCCATAAACTCGTATTCGCGCAAGGAAGCTCGTATATTTCGTGTTTTCTCGAAGACTTGAAAAACTGTTGGTAGCGAGTACTCAGAAATTATAGATTTTTTTTTTTTTAACCGTGAATTAACTGCGAATTGGTGTCATCGGGAAGCGAATTCTGTGCCTCGGAGAAAATTCGAACTTTTGAATATTTAAATTTTATTTCATTCCATTTCATTGGGAGTAACTCATCCCAGAGGTGCGTCGTTTTTCAATCGCACGAAATATACAGAGAATAAAAATAAAAAACACTTTTGATTAGATGGAAAATTATCGCGCGATTTATTGGACCGATTTTCGTAGGAATTTGCCGATCCTATTGGCGATGGCTTGTATTATCGAAGCGTGCACTGCTGATTCGGTCCTCGTTTAATATTCATCGTTATAATTTTTATCGAATAATCTTCGCCGTGCTGAATTTTACGCGCTCGTAACTTTTGCTCCTATGCGCTACCCGTTCTCGATAAACCAAACGATTCTTTTTTTTTTTTTTTTTTCCTGTTTTTATGAACGTTGAACTTTGAAATATGCAATATATTTTCACCTGTTCGACAATTACGTATTCGCCAGTGTTTGCCGAAACGAGATATTATTTTTATTACTTATTTAAAAAGCTAAAAAGTTATTATAATTGCAAGGCTAAACAATTTTAATATTCTTTGAATCTTCCTCGTATCGATAATGGTTTAACTCGTCCTCAAGCTACGAACACAATCTGATCACTTAAGGGTGTTCGTGCGTATATTCGCAAGGTTGAATTGCACAAAATCAGGGATAATTACAAGAGATTCGCTAACGAACAATGAACAGGATGATGGTTAAGCGGCTGACCAGGAAAGTAGGATTATCCAGGATCCATAGTTCGAGTCGAAAACGCGAACTGTACTTTCGGTTTACCAAGCGTGCCGAGCGCATTCAAACAATGTTCGTCGTTAACTGCTTCCCTTTAATGGGAAGGCTCCTAGAAAAGTCACGCATCTCGCCGCAAGCTAGTTCGTTCGAAATTGTTCCCCGTGTATCTCGATTCTGATGAATGGATCCTGTGTCTTTATTTGCTTCGTTTGTTTATCCCTCCTTTTTTTTTCGTAGCGTCGCGTTTTTCTCTGTTTCTTCCGGCTGTAACCGCGCGACCAGCGTTCGTTGCGCGTGGAATACGTCGTAAAGCTTCATGAGAGAGCTTTCACGCACGATGTTCTCGTGCGGGGCTTTGAAATCGAAAATGGCGAAAAAAGGAAAGGCAGAGGTGGGTGGTAGAGAAAAAAAAGGAATAAGAAGTACACGCATTCCGCAGTGGACGTAAAAAGAGAAAGAATAAAATGGAAAAGTGTATGGTAGTAAAATTATATGGACACTGAGATAACGAAGTGAAAGAAATATGTTATTTTGTTTACGGTGAATTACCCCAGCGAGTTCTCTCTTCTCCCTTGGAGACCCAAGAAACCGACCCTTCGAAATCTTTATGCCGCATCGTTGCTTTAAAACGGATATGAGAACGCAAGGTACATTTAACAAGGACCATAAAAAAATTTATTAGCCAGGGATAAATATGTGCAAAATATTTTGACCGTGTTGAATTTAACGCTTCATTCGGACAATTCTTTTTTTTTTTTTCACGAAGCGCCAATATATAATATAATAACGAGATACGTTCCCATCGAGAGCTCCGGCGAATTCATCACGACGAGCTCGAAAACGACGATGGTCCATTTTCGTTGGGTCAGCAATGGATTATTTCTGCTGTTCGATAGGAAATAGTCGTATAATTCATTGGCTGGGGCATAATTCTGACTCGACGCTCGGTTATACGAAGAATTGCATTTTTATCGAAACGAATTGCGTACCTGCAAGACCACCGTACGCGAGAAAAGTTTCCTCTTCTTTCTCTTTAAAAGGCAAGCATATCGATTTAACAGACATTAGTAAAAATGTCCTTATTTCTACACTTTGTGATAATTTTTTTCTTCTTCGTACATCGAGACGATCTACCGAACTAATTTTTGTAAAAGCGTATTTATTTTCCCTTTTTCGTTCAACGAAATAATAATTTTATAGAATCTCACCCTTGATATAAGCGTCCCACATAATTATCGGGCTAACTTGAAGCAAAGCTCGTTAGACAATAGGTCGATAACGTCGATCAGTCTCACGCGTTCCAATTATAATGTCAAAGCGAGCCTAAGTCGTTGAACGACGGAACTTCCGGACAACGACTTATATAATTAAGAACTGGAAGGGCAAAAAGGGCGGTCGAAACGAGATAACGCCGTTAATAATTTAGAGGAGGAGAGAAGAGGTCGAGAGTAGCGGTCTCGCAACCTCAACGAACAGCCTCTGTGTTTGCCGCGAGGCGTGGCTGCCACCTCAATTAATTATTGCCGCGCGTTCATAATTAAGCGGTCGTATCGTTGGCCAACCATTCTGGATTGCGCGAGATTCTCAATCGTACGGAAACTTCCAACGAAGATCCTTGTAAAACTGAATTTACGAGACCCTGTGAATTTCTGATTCCCCTTGGACGCTTAAACACTGGTTTCTTGCGAGCTTCTCGTTACCCGTGTAATCTCATCGTTGTAACAACCCTATAACAGTTGCTCGATGTCATTCGTGCAAGTAAAAAATTCATTTTTTGTCGGAGAAAATTTCTTTGAACGCCTCGCAGCCATTGGGGTTAGGAACTATTGCGAGTTGTAACGATTTGCATCCGCTAAGGTGCGTAAATTCAATCGTTTTGATTGCTGTGCAAATTCGTTCATTACAAAACATGTTCCTTTTAGTATACCAAGAAGCGTAAAATATTCTGAAATATCTGGCTCTCGATGAAATTTCGTATAAGACTGGTTTTACAAGATAAGACAGGATTCTTGAATGCCAAAATACTCTCTTGTACGAATACATTTGTTGCGACTAATTTAGGATACATCCAGCGAATGAAACGAGCTCAGATCAACTCGGCAATTTCGTTTCCGACAATCCACGTTGTATGGTACTTAATGCTACGCCGAAATTTATGCTCT
This sequence comes from Ctenoplectra terminalis, assembly GCA_019453375.1. Taxonomy (NCBI): domain Eukaryota; kingdom Metazoa; phylum Arthropoda; class Insecta; order Hymenoptera; family Apidae; genus Ctenoplectra; species Ctenoplectra terminalis. The sequence continues at coordinate 115,282 of SMSQ01004711.1, read as the reverse complement.
GACATAAGCTGATGGTGCCACGGGAGCTGAAACAACCTCGAAATTATTATGTCGTCGCACAGGATGACTGGTTGTAGGTGAATATTGTAAAGGTTTGACAAAGGTATAATGAAACTTGGGCAACAAACACGATTACTTAACGCGGTGGAACAAAATTTTTAAACGATTAAAAAATAATTCTTAAATAGTATGTAGGCCCTGATTTTTTATGACTCTTTTTTATATCATAAATAAATGAAAATTGTTTCGAGTTAAATAGATTCGAACGAGGTTAAATGCCTATAGAAGTTAAACTTCATTATAAGAAGAAGCTACGAAAGTTTCGTTCCACGATACCAAGCTCGTGTAGCGAAATTCGAAGGTGAAATTCTTCCTCTAGAAACTTCTTGCATATCCAATATACCAAAGGCGACGACTACGGAACTTTTTATCTTTATGCAATGCTAAACTTGCAAAAGTAAATAAAAAAAAAAAAAAAAGAAAGAAAGAAAACAACGTCGCAACGTTTTTTGAAACCGTCGAATCCTTCGATCGTTGATAACTTCGTCTCTGTGAATAGCAATAGAAACAAGAATCCGTCGGTCGATTTAATGCTCCTCCCTTTGGTGGCTCGTACGTCGTCGATCTAATTCCCTTAGCCGTTAAATTGTGGTCTTAGAACTTAGCGAAGTGCCTCGTAAGTTTAGCTATCTTGGAGAAACACATATCCGCTCTCATCCCTTAGTGAATTTCATCCCTTTCCCTAGCGTTCCGTATTGTATCCTACGGGCACAGTCATCGTTCCTTTTATTATCGATAAATCTCGACGATTTTTCGCCAACGGAAACGACTTTCTGCGTAATGTAATTTCTCCATTAGAAACATTTTCATAGCTTTTGCATTTAAACATATCGCGTAAGAAATTGTTTCATATATCTGCGATTTATCGGTGCTAGGTATTCTATTTATATCACTTTACTCTATATATCGTACAACTATTAACGATCTTTAACCGATGTATATCATGAAATATTAAAAATCGATGAGGGGATCGAGTTGGTTTGATATCTCAGGCATGCAAGTTCATAAGTTGCAAGTTGAAATATCGAACGACGTAAGGGTAGAAAGGCGTCAATAAAATGTAAGAAGGGAAGTAGTTAGAAGGTGAGTACTTTTTTTATATCTTTCACGATGACACTGGCGTAGTATCTGCTGCCTTTACTCGAAACCATTATATGCCCTATAAAAGAGAACAGGAAGTCGTTCCTTCGATTATGAAAAATGAAATCCGCGTCCGCCTTTCCTATTTTTTCATTATTTTTTTTTTTTTTTTTTTTTTTTTTTTTTTTTTGAGGAAA
>SMSQ01004711.1:69574-113473 GCA_019453375.1 Ctenoplectra terminalis | reverse complement strand
TTCTTTTTTTCTTTTTTTTTTTTATTTTTTTTTTTTTTTTTTTTTTTATTTTTTATTATTCGAGGAAAGCATGAAATTCGTGTGACTTTATACTCCAAGTTGGAGAGATCGTGATCCGTCGAAGATTCGTATATTAATGCGAACGATCGAATCGAAGCGATTTAATTGGAATAAATTCAGCAGAAGCCGATGAAATTAGGCGTGTCGAGGCTCGAGTCACGGACAAAGATGAAGCGTAATGTAAATAAGATCTTTGAAATTAAAGTAAGGCACTTCGTGAATAAAGTTGATCGCAAACGAGAAAAGTTTGGGGGGTTGTTAGTTTAGGTATCATCCCCGTGGCTGTCGAAAGTTACGAATGTACCAATTTGCTCGACTAGAAACTTTGCAATTAAGTTTAACCGGAAAGGATTGCCTTTGTAAACCATCTGCTGAAAGTACAATGATTAAAAAGATGTCGTACGAAATCTAATTAATGTCGGCTGTTTTCCTCTTGTTTGCTCGCTGCTCGATTTTGTTAACCAAATTTGGGTTCGCAATTTAGCTTTGCAAACTGGGACACAAATTGATTTCATATTTTTATTCATGAATCTCTTGTTAAATACTATGGTATGTAAACTGTATCTGATTACTATTTTCATTCTCCGTTTACGTTATCTATATAAAACGTAATATTATAAACGAAAAATGGAAATACCGGTTTTACAGATCAGTAAAGGGATGGTTATGAAAACATAACGAGCGGTAATAAAACGGAAAACCGATGTTTCGTTAAGCATTGCCTTTCTGCAACTTTCACAAACAACAATATCGTTACCCTCCATTTCATTCTCAGCCTCCGCTTCGTCCTCAAGCACTTCAGCCTTTTACTCGAGTTTTACCTAGTATTTGCCTTCGTTATATGATTAAATTTCCCGTTGGTAACTTACTTAACCGATGGAACCATAATTTTCTTCTACTCTACCTTTTTGTCTTCTTCGTTTTTAAATATTAGCGACGCTACTGTATTTAATTGTTAAAAAAAAAAAAAAAAAAGAAAGGAGCGGAAGAATTAATATAGGGTGAAATGTATTATATTACATAAACATAAAATAAACGTAGACCACGTTAGGAGGAATGGCAAGAGATCTGTTAACAAGTTTATACGACGTCTGTTTTTCTTCAGCAACGTAAAATTGATATCGGTATTATCCGACTGAGCCATCGAATTCGCCCGCGGCACGGCTTCCGTCTCGTAATGGGATTTTGATACTAACTGATCTTGAGGTATCAACCCTCATCATGGGAATAATTTCCTCATCGTGTCTGTATCGTGTTCACTACACCTTGAGCATTAGGATGTGATACGCTATTGTTAGCTCATACGCTTTAATAACATAACCCGAGCCACTGTTCTTAACTTTTAATATAAATTGATAGGGTACGGAAAGAAAATTTTTACACACCACCAGATGTTAAAATTAAATAAATCATCCTTTATCGATTTAATAACAATAATGCATTAAACGTCAATTATAGATAACAGAAGCGAAGGTTTTGTAGGTTTTGTAAAAAAAGGTACTCTCACATTTCATCTAAGGATGAATAGAAATTTGGTACGTTTTCTATTGTTTAAAGAGAAACAATGAAAATCAATATAAAGGATTATAGATTCATGGGTTATTTTATTGATAAGTTGAAACAATAGAATTTGGTACCGACAACCTCGGACTGGTTGAAAGCAACAGAAATATCCCCGGACACGTAACAACCGACAGACATGACAAAGATAATTCGGACTCGTGGGACCCGATACAAACTACCTCATATCCGTGAAACTCAGCAATAATATAGCTGTCTCCGGACTGGCGAGAGTTAATACAAATGACACCAAATCGTAATAACTGGATATAAATTATATCAGACATAAGAGACGCTACACAAATGTTTTCGAATCTGAAAATTTGAATACCAGCAACTTAGAATTCTAAAAATATAATACAAACTTCTTATGGCGCATAGAACTTCGTACGCTCAATTTTTGATAGATGGAACTCGACAGAGTTCTCGTAAGATCCGCAGAGAGTTCGAAGATCTTAGAGGTTTGGATGTTCCGAAAGATCTCGGAAATTTCGGGGTCCTAGAGGACTCGTATCCTTCAAGTCCACGAGATGTTCCGAGTCCTCACAGTCTTCAAGGTCTTCGGAGTTCTCGGAATCCTGAAGGACTTTGACGTCTTTAGAGTCCTTCGGTTCTTCAGAGTTATCGAGATTTTAAGATGTCTGACATTTCCGGAGACGTTTAGTATGCTTTCCGTGATACTGATGTTTTTTTTTTTGGATTTACTTCGTGTAATTTATTGCGTTTAATTGATAACAATTGTTTTGCGCGTTTGATGTCATAAATTATTTATTCTAATATCCTGGTCATGACTTTAAATCTAATAAAATTTGCACGGTCGAATGCAGTATATCACCAAAACTTTTGAAAATTCCCAACACATATGGAATATGTGTCATAACGAATGCTGCATCGGATCAGTTTGCAGCACACAGGCGCAACTCTCAACGTGCTCCATGACGCCTATATTGCTGTCATAAATCTAACAAGGCGGTTGAACATTAACCCAGAGACCGCCGCCTACACTTCCGACATTGGTCGACCTCCACGTCCGATAAAATAGCTGTCTATACAGTTCGTGATATTATTTACACCGATTTAATGAACCGTAACAGAATTACGAGCTTCCGGATGAAATCACACGTTTATCTGAAAAAAAAAAAGATTACCCATTACGACGCGAACAATTCAGATAACAGAATAAAAGCTGTTTCCAACAACGCAGTAAATCTTATTGGCGATAACTTTTTTTCTTAAATTTTTCTAAACAACTTTTGTCGATCCTACTATTATTATATTTGTACGAGTATGGACCATAACATCGAAATGTTGTAAAATATTTAAAACCTCTATCCGAATTAATTTCGTTATTGTTGGTTCTCCTGTGCTAATTTGTTTTCGCGAATTGACAAAAGAACAATGGGGTTTTGTTCATAGTTCCTTGTCAACGATGTTGGAGTCCATTTTTCTCGATATTTTTTTTTTTTTTTTTTTATCTTTTTTCGTAGATGCAATCACGCGAGTGATCATAGACCAAATTTCGGGATATAAATCTCGATGCTGTAGAGACGGGATAGTAGAGTGGAAAATTGGATGACGATGCGGTCGGTTCACAGGTGGATTCCACGCCAGCTCTTTGTCCTACCGCAAATAAAATAAGTTTCAGAACATTTGGCATGAATACACCGCGAAATTTGGCAGAAAGCGTAGGATGTGTATGTTGGTCGGTGAAGTATTAACCGATACTGTAATCTCAAAGGTTTTTTTTTTCTCTTTTACATATGCAGTAGGAAACTGTTACAAACGGTTATTCGAATAAAATTTTTCAATACCTTTTTTTTTATGCCGTCCTACAAAACACATTTGCAATTCATATTCATATTGTTTTTTTTTTTTTTTGTTCTTTTTGTTGCAGAGTCACGACAGCTGGCAAGGACATGACGGGGACCAGGTGAGCGTTCATGCACAGTCTACGACTACCAACACTGCTTTGCTTTCGCTCTAAGCATGCTACTTTGTTCTTTCCTCTTTTCTGGTATAATACTCTTTAATTGCACTGCTACATCTTATATCCAGTTCACCGTTTCAATTCTTGTTTTCTCGTTTTTATCGAGTTTATTCCATTTTAACTTACATTAGTAGACCTAACAGAGTTTGTAGCGTGTGGTTGTCGAGTGGTATGCATGTTTTAACAAAGCTAACAAAAAACTAATACGTTTAAGAAGAAAAAAAAAAGCGGCATGATCCTTTAACGCTAATCGTTATATTTTAAAGAACAAAAAATATTTTTAAACGTACCAAAGCGTATTTTCTACGATGGACATTTTCCTCGTCGCGTTCATTACACGCTCTTCCTGGTAATGTTGGCAAGAATTACATAGAAACGATCAAACGGTAGTAAGACGGTAGTGGCGAAAGTGAGTATGCGGAGGGAACGAAAGCAATTTGCATGACAGTGATGCATACGATTCGAGTTCTTACCATCTAGTTACACGGTTGCAACCTGTAGTGTATCTCTTCGTTATTAAGGGCGATGCGGTTTAATGACGCGAAGGATACAACTACCGGTGCATCAGGGTTGCAACGTTTCTCGTTAAGTACTAGCGATTAGTCGGCGTTCGAGCCAGCACCTGTGAAAATATTTACCATTCCACGGAATCTCTCTTGTAATACCTTTCAAGCAGTAATCGATGTGTTCTCGTGCTGCTGGAATTCCCAGTATTTACATCCATATTTTTCTTCCTCTAACATGTTGTCGCCTTGACGAGCTAACGTGTTCATTGTCAAGATCATCAACGTTGTGGAATATCTTAGACTACTTTAACTAATCGCTGTTCGTAAATGTATTGGAATTTCGAAAGAAGAATCTTCAGATGTAATTTTTTATCGAAATATTAATAATTAAATCGCACGAAACAGGACCTCAAAATGGTTAGTAATTTATGACACAGTCGTTAAATTAAGAATAATCGAATGAAACGACGCTAATGCTCGCCAGTATCGACATACTTCGTGAAAGTTTCTCGAAGAATTGAGAACACAGGAACATTTCCGCGAGGCTGGGCGTCGCATGGAAATTTAGCGCGGCCGGGGAACACTTTTTACGAGGAACGAAAGACGATAGAAGCACTTAACAATGAAGACTGGTTGAATGAGATTTAGTGTACCGTCTAATCGAGTTTGCTCTGGCCTTAGGGCTATGCCCCTCGCTGATACGTCGATACAAGCAGGGACTACGAGAGTGGAAGAACAACGGTGGTATGGGTAAAGAGTAAAAGGAAGGAAACTGAAGAAAACTGCGAGAACAAGTGGTTAGAGGAGACGTGCGCTGTGAATTTAAAAAGATTTGTTAAACCTTGATACCGCTATGGACTCCGTGTTCCACGGAGGGACTCTTTGTTAAGGAGTCCGACTACTCGTCTGTTTTCGTAATGCTCCTTAGAGATTTATCTCGACAAGGAGATTTGCTAACTGTGTCAAAACATCGATGGGAACAAGCAACTAATTGAATTTTCTATACTATCAGTTTTATTCATCACGGGCTAGCTATTAATGGAAACTTTTAATTAATTTGATGACGTCTGTATTTACCGAAGATCTTGTGAATTCTTTTTGTTTCTCTAATTTTTTTTCTCACAGTGAAAATGTTTAAAGATTCAAATAAAGATTTATATTTGAAATGATGACACCATCCGGATTTCAATATTCGAGATCTTCGCATCGTTCGAGAGTATCTCGAAGAATCGAGTTCTGGTCGATGGTTCTTGCCATAGGTACTCGAACGGACTATACCGTTCCTCGATAGTGTCTTCCCTAGAGAGTATCCGTTTCATCTTCTATCTTCTTGTTTCAAATATCCACACTACGCCATTCACCTGCCAGCTTTATTCTCTTTGTAACCATACAAAGCAGATCGCTCTTTCCTCTTCCTTTGTTCACGGCGGACAATTTTGTGTCGAGATTCTTCTTCGCCTCGTGAAAACTCTTTTAAGCCAAATCCTTCGGAGAAGCCATTTTTTTCATCGTTTTCTTTGGTCGCAGAAATTAATACCGTCAACTTTGGTATCTTTTCTACGAATTAAAAAATTTTTCCACGTAGATCCTTAGTAATTCCCTTGTCCGCCGCTAAAATGCGGCAAACGAAATCTTGCCACGATTTGCGGACGTGAGCTCCCGCGAGAATTGTCGAGTGCGCGTGCAAATTGGATTGTCTCGTCGAGATTCTTCGAATCCGTAGTACGAAATCGCTTTCACGAAGATGCATGCAATGCATCGCGGACAAACCCGAACAAATTGTCCGAAGCGTTGAATGTTTGCATTCTAATGAGTATCAAAGTTTGCTCAGTGATCGCTGAAACTTACGTTCATCGCTGTAGAAAATTTGCGGTTCGTTAGGCGTTGAGACAACTCATTCTCCCAGGAATATTTCACCTTATTTCAATATTTAAACATATTTAATATTAACCATTTAACAATTTTCGCGTAACAAGAGGGGCGTTACTGTCTAAAGGGTATCAAATATTTAACGTATTGTAAATATTAAATAAGACGATCTGGCCAACTATTTTACTATTAAAGCTTTGCAGCATCAATTTTTGGAGCCATGGCTTCGTATGTAAAATACACGACGCATTCATTATTCTAGCACAGGCGTTTCGTTCATTTTCAGTCTATTAAATGACTTCAAAATCCCCGTCGGGCGCAGTGTATCGTGGCGACTAACGCGGGAAACAGGGCGGCTTGGTGCCAATTACCTCATCTCACCCTCTTTTCCAGCTTTATCTTTGCTTTCTTTCTCCCTTATTTTCTGCCTGTCCTCGTCTCGTTCACGCATTGCTCTCCACTTATCCCTTTTTCTCTTCAGTCTTTTTTTTTTTTATTTCTCGATGAGCATTCGGGTCTCTCGTCGCAAATGAGCCACTCCAGTTATGAGAGATTAGCCTAGGGTGTTCGGCAGCTGACTTCCTGTCCTCTTCTGTGTGTGTTTTTTTTTTCTCTCATTACTAGGGTCGCATGGAAGGCGGAGGCTGCTGAGATTCAACCGCGGACAAACAAATTTTGAAAAATTCGAGAAAGAAATGGAACAGCTCGTGACGTTCGATTTCCGACACGCACTAATTAAGCTCCAGCTTCCTCTTCGGCATTCTTCTCGGATTCCATTGTCTTCGACGCAATAAACCACGAAATCAATTGTTTTGCGTTGGTATTGTTTTTTTTCTCACATACCTCCACCTTCCCTTCTCCTCGTATAAACGATTCTTCGGAATGAAACTGTGTAGCAACTTTTAACTTCAAAATCGTTAAATAAAAACTGTTTGCGAGTAACAAAATGTGAGTGTATTTTTTTTAAGATCAGTCGCATCGAAACACGAATATATATATTGTGAAATAGGCGTACGTTTATAATGGTTCATAAAGTTATTTCCTAGGTTTCCTTTTCACAAGAAATACCGTTTAACCGAGATTGTGAACGTTAAGTAGCTTATCGACAGAGTTTGCCGTGCAACTGGTACAACACATAGGTGTCACTTACAGTTCCAGTTTCCTCCTTAAACCGAATAAATTAATTATTCTCTTATCTGTCTAACTCCAGCGTCTTTTAAACCTTCCTCGAACGTAGTCGTTAACGTTCTGAATAATTTAATATAAATACACGAACCAAAAACTATAAACTGATACATTAAAAAAAAAAAAAAAAAGAAATACAATACATTCGTAAGATAAGAACACTTTGTGCCAACACGGTTCGGATTTACGATCTTCAATATCACTCGAGTCACCGACAAGTCGATTATGCTGTGACTCCTTGACTCTATTTGCTTGATTGAACAAACTTTTTTTCTTCCATAAAATTCAACGGATCGAATCCGAAGGGAAAATAAGGAAGATATCCTACACGATTACCCGATCAGTTTTCGGCCTGCTCGTTTTTAGAACGTAAGTTTCAGCCGTCTTCACTCAATTTCCGGTTTGAACGCATGGAAATTCGAACGGAAATCGGTTGAAGGAATCGCACAAAGGAGCGTTACGGAAACGTTAAGCGGGCTTCGATGCATCGACGCGATTTCGGCAGCGCCCGTTCTCGGAGGCAGAGAAAAGCCAGATAGAGAAATGCAAATTGCAGCCAGTCAAACGGCATTAAGCGCTGCCATTGTTCCGCGACGTACTTGGCGTGTCGGTGGCACGGTTGCATACGGTAACACACGAGATACACACCACCGGTGAAATTGCCTCCCCGGAAATTCTAAAGGTTTCGTTAAAGTTTCCAGGTCATATAGCTCGGAGCGTTCGAGGAAAAAGGATGGTTGGGCATGAATGCGCTGACCGCTTTCGGCCTCTAAGCGTATTTATTTTTCGAGAGCAATCAGAAGGAGTTGAAACGGTTGCTACAAAAACAGAAGGCTATTGCCTTTTTTTCGCAACCATTCAGACGCGTAAAAAGGGAGAAGAAGTGAAACGAAATTGCGATGCACCTTTACTCCTACGGACACACCTAATCCTCGATCGTTGGGTTTCAAAGTGGGGATTCATAAAAAAATGGGCTCGTTTCTTTTACAGTTCGAGTATGGTCGTTGAACGTTCGAATCACTCGGGTATTTGGTTTTTCCTTTTTTTTTTTTTTTTGCACAAGGTTCATGAAAAGAAGTTGGAAGATTCCGAGGGAATTCCATTCTATACGAGTAGACAAGAAATTCTTCTAACTCTAAACGGGTGTACAGGCTGAAACAAGAAGCACGATTTCTTTCGATGTATCAGATTGGAACGGAGATCCCGATTCGTAGACGGTGTCGGGTCTCCTTCGAAGACGATTTCCAACCGGTGAATACCTGGCGTCGAAAAGATGCATTTAAATTGCATCGGATGCAACGCAACAGGGGTAATAGAAATTTTTACCAATTATGGAACCCGTTGAAAGGGAAAGGAGCATTTCCACGAACGCATACGACGTTGCATTCTTACTTCCGAAACGAGGCAGCGGTTTTTCTGTTGCTTCGCAACATCTCGATGTCTTAGAGTCTTAAAGATTTCAGTCTTCAAAAGTGAAAAACATATTTTATCGCGATTAACGTATTAAACCTATTTGAAATAATCTATTTCAGAATTTGAATCATAGTGTACAAATATTGGGAAATAGTTGGTTGTAATCGCGATACGGAAAAGCGTATCGAAACAGAATAATGAACAAATAGCTCCCGAAATTCGTGTAAACTGTCTATCATTACGAGTGAGCCTGAAGCAATATCTTCCTATCTACCTCAACTTCCCCCAACCACGAAAGAGCCGCACGACCTCGCGCGATCGGCCTGGCACGAAACGGCATCGTCGAAGGAACGAACGTCTTCTGTACGGTTAGTACATTCTGGGCGAGAGGAAACAAGACATAGGAGGGAAAGAGAGGGAGAAAGAGAGGCACGCGGTAGAGAACGCGAGTTCTTACTTTCGTGTAGAGTTGGCCACATTTTGTTCGAAACGACGGATAAAAAATTACGAAGTCACGAATTCGTACGAAAATAATAATCAGCACGGTGCTACTGGAATTACAATTTATTAACTTCAGTGATCGTTTCTGAAAGAAAGATATTTCTTTGAAAACCAACAACCTTTTGTTTCGAAAGTTAATTAAACCGGACTGCTGTTAATATTTAAATAACATATAAATGTAATTTTATGAAAACATTTAGTATTCACTTGAAACGAAATCCGGTCGAAAGCAATTAGAAGTGAAGATTGATATAATTTTATAAATGTTGGTTACTGTGTTCGACCAGTCGGAGCTGTACTTTTTAATTTACAATAGTAATAAAATACGGTGATAAAACAAGCATCGACGACGATAAAAAAAAATCTGTTTCAAACAGGTTAAACAATAATCGGAATAAAAGTTTATTTGGATAACGCCCAGCACAGCTCTCGCGAGGACGATCGTGCAGGTTCGTTCAGATCCGGTGAGGTTCGGCTCGGCACTCTCCGTGCGTGCAGCGAAGTTCATGCCGGCGGCCGAGCGGTGACGTCAGCAAGCAAAGAGGCCCGTCCACGGCCAGCTCGGTAAAGCGTACGAGGGCTCTTGACGTTTCACCTCTTTGCGTGTACGCTCGTATTATTTTCGGCCGCTCGTTCGATCATCGGTCGGCCGTGTTCAATTGATATCGTTGGAATCGAGTTGGTATCGCGTGGCGGGAAAAACGTTTTGTTGCTCCTCTGCCGCGCGTTCGTTTTGAGTGTAATTGTGATCGAAGAGCGAGAGAGAGAAAGCGGCTCAGAGGTGGAGGAGGAGGCGTCCGTGGCGACCTAACCTCCCAACCGGTGCGTCGGTGATTTTAATCGGCGTTACAGCAGAGCCGTGTAACCGTGTCACGCGAACCTGTACGAACTGTCGTGGAAACAGACTCGATCAAGAAACGCCGAGGCATCCGGTGTTTGTCGTTCGACGACAAGCCGATAAACTTTACTCGGGCGTAGTTTCTAACCTCTGTCGCGTCACCGGTGCTCCTTTTGGATACACGGGCCGAGCGCGAACAAAAATGGAACGGAGCCGATGGTACGGATAAATAAAGAGAAAAGGTGAACGCGAAGGCAGCCGTACGTCCGAAAGGTACAATCTGTTCATGCGGCCAAGAAACTGTCGTATACATATTGACATTCGAGTCCGGGATTATTCTTTGTTTCTCTTCGTTCCGTGTGCTGGGTCGAGAAAATATCGTGGCCCTATTGGCGATAGAAATTCGTTGCAGAGCGAGACGGACGAACGAGGAGCAACCTGTTTCACGACTGTGTGAGTGCGTCCATGTTTCTCATGGAATGCGAGAATCGTGCGTGCAGGGGCGTCCTGATACACGGTGATTTTCAACTAACACTGGATAAGAGTGCAGTGTTGGTGTAAGCAAATGCATCTGCTCGTTATCATCTAAATGTGTACCGTATGAATCAGTGATCATCCTTCAGAGGTAAAGTGACGTTTGCGCGCCTTAACGGGGTATCTTATTTCTACTTTTTTTTCTTTTTTCTTTTTTCTTTTTTTTTGGCGGGTAGCGCGGAAGGAACACGTGGCAATCGAGAAATTCGGATATTCGTTGTGTTTAAACATTTAATCGTTCTATAGGCACCCATATGTAATTATGGTATTGTCGGAAACGAATTAGTCGAAAGTCTGCGTTACGTTTCTTGTCGTTACGCGGCGAACATGCGATACGTCCGAAGGACGCCAGCGTAGATATAACAGTATATTTCGGTTCTTCGCAACGTACCTGACGTTTTACCGTTGTTTTACTTTCACGAGCCGAGCGTCGACGCTAAATAATTCAAAGCTTTTTATTTGATCGGAAAGATGAACGAGCTATGCGTGATAGCGTGTGCGTGAAACGTATGTCCACGTGGAAATCGAAGGATCGCAATCGTGAGTTTCCTTATCCGCGTCGTCATTCGTCGCGGTACGCTGCACAGGAGTACGCTTCGCGCGCACTAGAGTGAGACGGACGGACAACCTGTTTACGATATAAGCATACTCGTGCGTACACATACGTACGAGCGTGCAGTGTCTGTACGGCTACGCAAGGAGGAAAGCTTATACACGGTTTTCGTGGGAGCATGGAATCGGTTTTTGCTTCGCGCTCGGAAAAATACGTGCACGTATATCGATAGATATCGAGTCGGACGAGACTCGTGTGCCACTTTGTGCTCGGTACTTTCACTGATCGATCGGCCAGGGCGCGCAGTTCACCGGTCGAATCGGAGAGTGCATTCTCTTTGCGGAGAGCATCTACCAACCTTTGCTCGTTGTACTTTGTTTTTCGGTACACGCGATTGTTTGACTCCTTGTCGGTTCGTGCATTGCGATTCCAACGAAATCGTAACATTTACATTTTCTTTTGCGTCGTTTCTTTCACAGATATCGGAAATCGATTTCAATCGATTTCGAAACAGGTGGCGCTACATTCAAATCTACGAACCATTTTGTTCGTCGGAGCTCACAATTTTCCAGTGAATTATTTCAACGACAGCCTCGCGATACGTAAAAGAAAAAAAGGAACAATTAGACGCTTGATAAATATTCAATTTTGTTTTATCTCTCTTTAAATATTTATTCGGAGACAAGCGTTTGCGTCACCGCGTGTGGTCCCTTTTATTCGTACTTAAAAAAAAAAAATTTCGTAAGTTTGCACGTCTCGCGTGTTTGTACATCCGCGACGATTTATCGACGCCACTGATTAAGTATTACATAATGTTCAACAACGGCACGTGACGACGGTCAAAGAGAAATAATTTCCCGCGTTATTTGCCAAGCGATTCGGGTTAACCGATCTAAGTAGGACAGGCCGTCGTCCCTGGCTTTTATCAATTAGGTTGCACTTGCGTGAGATATAAATGCGGCATGGGCCCGCAGGAAATAGGCCGCTGGGGGAGTATAATACGACTCCGTGTCACAGTAATCGCGACTCAGAATCTATGATGTATTTGACGCATATAAAATTACCGGCCTGTGCAACGGGTCTCGTGTTTCCTCGTTAGATTGAGTTTTCAAGCGGTCGAGGCACTTTCACGTTGCAGTAGTACGTTAAACTCTAGCGCAGAACCTATTGCAAGGGAAAGGACACAATATTATCGACACCTAATCATTTCTAATTGCGCACCGCGTTTTATATTTACCACGATTTAAATATAGTTTAATACGGGCTAATTAATGTCCACGCGAAGATTGGATACTATATAGAAAAAAAAGAAATTTGAACTTGAAATGTGGTAGAAAAATAGGTATAGATGTGATTTTCTACCGTACGTTGTTTACCAGAGTCTTTTAACGATCGAAGAAACCAATTAAATATACTTTTTTTTTTTTAATTTTTTTATTTTGTTGCCACGATTCCTTCCGCACGAACGAACCGCGTATAAAGCGTAAATCAATTTTAACGCGAACGTATCTCTGCTTCCTGTTCCGGCGAAGTGCAGTATCGCGAGTTCCGTGAGAAAAGTATGTGGCTCGGCGCTGTCTGAAGCGTCCGGATTAAATTGGATTAATTTACATCGAGCGGCGATCGATTGGACGCGAGGAGGATGACCACCAGGAGAAAGAAGAAGTCGCAGGACGGGTTCCTGAAGAAGGTCTCGAGCCTGTTCAACCTAGACACGGTGAGTCACGCATGAAGCTCGGTGTCACGAATTTCGTGTCACTTCTCGTCAACTGTTCTATTTTAGCCGTGATTTCTGAGCCTCATCGTTCGCTTTGTGGTCATCGCCTACGATCGTTTCGTGCCTCGTTTCGAAGCGTTTTAGCGTAGGAAGCCGAGAAAAAAAGAAAATCGTCGGTGGTTTCCTTCTTTCGTACGTTCGAATTGAAATACTTGACGCAAAAATCAAGCAACATGACTTTTCAGCGAAATTGTACTTATCAAAATTTTTCCTGTATTTTTTGTACATCGCAGGTTGTCTCGTTCAATTTTCGACAGAATTAAAAATCTGGAAACACCCGGTTTCTGCGCCAAGGTCTTCGATCGTTGGCGCCTCTTTGCGCGTTACAATTGTGAATTAATAAATGACCTTCGAAAGAGAAAGGGCCATTGTGGTATGCGATTATAATTATCGCGCTCAATCGCACGTAATGGATACGAAGACTCAAAACAATACGAGTTCTTTTTCGCGTGGAATGAATTTTAGTCAGGGTTTTGATATTGAAATACTATCTTACCGAAGTAATAGTCTCGGTTACGTATTCAGAGGTATCACGTGTTGCCGTAATATCGTGGAGCAGGGTTTGCTCTAGCGCATAAAATTATACGCGTTGCGAGCGTAGCAAATACGACATTAATCTTGAATAAGAACCACTTACCAATGGTATATGGTGTGCTGAATAAAAACGAACGCGACTCTGTTAACCGTGGATAAATGGAAGACCGTGAAATTAAACCGAACGTTTCTTTCAGCGGCTTATATTCGTTCAGGTGCATCTATCTTCCGCTGTGTAGTCGCGTGAAAATTTTGACGAAACGATGCACCGGTACGTTTACACAGCTCCAAATGAAATTTATCGCAAATGTTTCTTGTTATCTCTGCACGCTTTGATTCTGTGCGAACGATTCAAAGGATTTGGTGTAAGGTTTCGCCGTGACGAAAATCAATTTGTTTTCCACGTTATTTCGATATCAGTTCCTAAAGTGAGGTACTCTTAAATAATTCGAGTAGCATCGGTATCGCTCGGTAGCGAGAATCTTATCCTGAAAACAGCATCTCTGCTATTTTCACGGTAGAAAACAGATCGCTGTGCTTCCAGTAGGAAGAGAGGAAAATACGAGAAAGTGAAAAGGAACTGAGCTCGGACAAGGGATTGAGAGGGAAAATGTTGCGAAGGTGGAGAATTGTGAAGGAATTGCCATTGAAAATGGTTGGACCATTTTTCTCCTTGATTTCTCGAACGTTTCACGCGATAAGGAAACGTGGAATAACTTCTAGAGGCCTCGAGACTGTTTGATAAAGAGGAGAGAAACGAGGAACCGAAAGAAAAATCGTGGACCGTAAACAACGCCGTTGCAGCCGCTTGAATCGCATTTGATGACTGTTGCAGACAACGAGAGACATGTTTGCTGTGTTCTTTTCTATTAGGAGATTTTTGTTTTAAATCCTTGTTTTATCTAGAACTTATATTTAGCTTTAAAATGTAAAGAATTACAATATCAGGTGGTAGACTATTGAATCTCGATTTAATGAAATTTGCTGGATTCTTTTTGAACTTTCGTGAATTTTGTAATCGTGATTCACGATGGCGATCGAAAGGATCGACGAATCTTTCGGATTCTCTATAAATTTTCCTTTCCAAAGTGGGCAAGTCCGATTAAAATCCTGCGCTGTCCACGTTTGTTTTCCCTCGCAAAATCAGCGGCGTGTTAGAACGCTTTATCGAGCGTCGTAAGCGTACAGTTTACATTGGCAACCGATTTCGACACGTCCGGGCAGCCTCGTCGGTCCTAAGTCAACCTGGACATTGTGGTTTGACGTAAGCTTTTACACGGTACACAGTTTGCGGATGCCGCAACAATTTTATAGAGGGATTCTAAGACTAGATGGAAGCCTGTGTCGAAGCCAATATTTAGATGCTGGCGTTCGTTAAATTGTGCATTTTCGTGGATGATTCTGTCCGTATCGCTGTTTTATCCCTCTGAACATTTATCTTCTCTTTTAAACGAATCCACAAGTGCCGACATGCGAGATCAGAACGGAGTCGTAAAAATTCGCTAAAGCGAGTAGCCATGAGCATCCTTGACTCATCGTGCACACCCTGCGCCATCCAGAGTATCGTCCTTATTCCGTTCGAGTTAACACCACGGAATAATCCTCCATAACCCTCGAGAAGGTTGATCTTGAAATGGTTTCGAGCGACGTGCTTACACGACGATACAGCGTACTCGCAGGCCATTTAATTCAGTTACATCGCGGCACTTCGATAACGTTTCGAAGGTCGTCCCGACCTAGTTGACACATTTGCACGCACATGACTACCGTGTTGCGAAATCACGATAAACAGGTTGGGTGATAATTGACATGGATTAACAGCCAATTGAGAATCAATGTAACTCCACGTTGCGTCCGGGGCTGCATGTATGCGTTTCCTCTTCTCGGTATGGCTTTGGAACGCGCTCTACGAGCGACGCGTGAGAGCACGACGGTTTTATGTAAGACCATCTACGAGTGTATGCATGCATCGTTCGTGCATGTCGTGTGTGCATACCACGCACACTCGTAATTGGATGTCGGTACAGCCTTCGCTCGAGATACGTGGTAGTTCCAAGCTCGACGACGCGACATCCTCGAAACAGCCTTACGACCTGAGCAGACGAGCCACGTAGACCTCTTCTGAAGCGCATCCGGGTTGTGGTTCGACGAGGATGCTTAACGTGGTTCCGTCACATGTGTCGATCCCTCTGAAAAGAAACTCTTTTCGAACAGCTGTGCTTTCGCTGACGAAGCATGCAGCGTTGCGATAAATTTGTCGTCATCGTAAACAGATTGAACGTCGTGCAGAAATAATAAAACAGAAAATAATGACCGTGCTTCGCGATTGTGTCGTTGACTCTATGCTCTTGCGTGGTTTCAGGAGCAAAGATCAAATTTCTGTTTTTAAATTTTAATTATACCCCGAAAGAAATGATCGCCTATCTTACTTCGAGTTGCTTGCAAATATACTTATATGTAACAAGCAGAATTTTATAAAGAAAAAGATATGGACTGGTTCGGTCGACAATTGAGAACCGCTGACTTTGACGCCTCTCTTATTCCTGTCAGACACAGACCTCCCTCGGTCGACCTTCCAGAGGTGGTTGAAAGTAGAGGTTGGCCCGCAAACCTCAGCTCGAGAGCTGTGTGCATCGAATGTTGAATCGTATAACTTGCACACGCTGCTCCCATACCCTAAGAACCTTCCGCCCACCCCCAGCTGAGGACCAAACGCCATTGAATGGAGTGTTTCACGGCAAGCTGCCGGCTCCATACGTTTCGTGCCAGACACGACCATCTCTCTCTTATTTCCTTTCCCGTTTCACTTCCATCTATCGTCGTTCGCGCTTTGTCTTTTACACCCTACAGCCTTGTGTTCCTCGCGACAGACCTTCCTCTTACGGTGCACCTTGATCTTCGAGCGCCTAAATTCTTTCCCAGACCCTGTACCGACCTGTGTTATTGCGTTTTGAATTTGTACGCCTAGAACGAGAGATCGTTCCTCGAGAAGGAAATTTGCATTGGAGGAATCGCGCTAAATTTTGCGGCTCGGTTGCTGGAGGAATTCGGTTATTTTGATTCTAGTCGACGATATGTCGGGTGGAAAGTGTATTTTCATGAATTGCCTTGAATTTTCAATGGCGTATAGTTAGAGTCGCTGAAGAGGCGGCATGAATAATGCATACGAGTTCACCGTTGTGTCTTATTTTCTGATTGGTTCGTCGAGAGTTTCCGTAAACCGCTTCACATGAATCTTAACGTCATTGTGCGTCATCTTCCCGACCTGATCTAGCCTGTAACTTTCTATCTGTTGTTTTGCACCGAATAGATGGCATCGTTACAATTTCGCTGGCAGAGTATCACTTTTAAGGTTTCAACGCGTTAATTCGTAGAATTACACGCTAACGCGAAAGGGGAGAATTACGGCAGCGATAGAAATTTTCATCAATTTTCCGCTGTCGTTGAAGATGTTAAATATCAGTTGGATAGCTACAATTTCTGAGAAGTTTATTAACGTTATCATGGCACCGGAACGGAATGCTGGAATCGAATTACAAGGAATAGAAGCGCATTCCGGTCAGATTCCAGCGAGGTGCCATTTACGATTCCCGTGTTGCTTTTCACGTGAGACAACAACCGGCACTCTCAACCGGTGAATTGTCGTTAGCGTTTCTGGCTCGAGGTGACGGGACGATTCCCAGGGCCGTACATTTCCCAGGCACGCTTCAAGAGTTTAAGGGGGTAAAGAAAAAGAGAAAAAAAGTCAGTTTGCGCTAAGGTAGGGTCTCTGAGGGAGAACGATCCAATTTATCGTGCGCCTAGAAGCTTTACGTCACTGTCTCCACATTGTTCGAGCCGATTCTTTGCTGAGCTTAATTCCTGCTAAGCTTCCAGTTATATTATAGGATTAATTTTCGCGAATCATATTCAACGAGAATATTATAAATTATATTCCTTTCTTCCTTGATTGTAATAAAATAGAGCCATATTTCTCTTCTTTTTCGAGCAATGTTCAAATATGAAAGAAGGATTGGCCGATATTTTGTTCCCTGGAAATAAGCCTGAAAGCTTTCAGAGTTGAAATCTAGCGGATCGTATTGAAGCAACGCTCGAACGAGCTCGATGTGTCTTTTTTCTGATACCGATAAAAGTTATTTTTCCACCGTCGCGTAGACAAGCCTGTGCCCGAATGCAAGGAACTCTAAGTCCCTGAGTAATGGTCGGGATGAGGAAACAGCCACTAAGCCACCACGCTTGTTGAACCTTCCGTCCGGCATCGAAAGCTCCTCTCGCTGTGCCACTCTCCGATCGTCCATTTTCAGTCCGTGAATTCTACCGTTAACATATTACCGACCTTAGTTTACGCGAGCCCATTTTTCGTACCAGAGTGGAAATACATTTGCCGGTAGCTAAGAAGAAAAAGAGCGAACACTCTTTTTAAACCTTTCAAACTTTCACGCATTTCTGGATCGTCCGTTAATATTTTATTTAATCATTTCCAACGTTCGTCTCTTTGTAAAAAAGAAAGCTGCGAAACAAATTAGAGGATAATTAATAACAGACATCGAACACCATTGAATCGGATAATTTCCACAAAAACCAAAGGCTTCGATCAAAATTCTCAAACTAAACCTGCGCGTGGCAAGAAACGTATTTTCCAAGCCAATGGTTCCCAAGAAACAAGAGAGGAAGCTTCCATAATGTCGCGTTAAACGGCAAGTTTTGCCGGTAACTTTTCCGCAGATTAGGGTGCCTTGGTTCAGAAAGACGGTCGACGAACCGGCTGGAAGTTGCCAGTAGTGCCGAGGCTGGCTATCGACAACTAGTAAATCCGTACGAATGGTTTCGTAGGTGTGCATGGCAGGCATTCTCGTTAAATTGGACCGGCTGAGAAATGGAGAGCAGCCAGTTCGAGGGGTAGTAGTTGGAAGTCGAGGGAAGGCGCTGTGCCTCGATGGTCAGCGCCGGGGGTGGAACAGGGAGACACGGACAGCCAACAAATGGACGACCGTTCGTATTCGCGGACGTATTTCACCGGACGGACACTGACCAGGCTGCCGCCTCGAAAGCCAATACCAGCCAGGCTTTGACCTTTTCTGACCGTCCTTCCGCATTCATTGTTCTGTAGCCATCCACTTGTAACCGACGACTTATCTCTCACGGGGCCCTGCTTGTCGCACCGTGAGTCGTTTTCACCGACTGTGCCTGAATATTTGCCAGCGTTGGTCGTGACTGTGCGCTTGAATTCGTGTAGATACTTGGATTTGTCGCGTTGCCGCGATATCCTGGATTAACGAGCGTGCTCGCCAATGAGTGGTGTTCTAATTATTCGAAAATTAAAGCAAATTTCTGTGACGTTCCTCCAATTTCCCTTTGTACGATACGAGTATTAAATATTGAGATGTTCGTTTGATATTCGTGATTGCAGCGTGTGTTATCGTTCGTTACAGTCGAACAGGGTGAAATAAAGCGATCGATTAAACAACGTTCGTGCTAAATTAACTTGATTAAACTACGCGTACAATTGTTGCGAGAATGCCGGATATTTCATCTCTCGCACTCGCAGGTTACTGTAAAATACACGTTGGACGAATCGAGGCGAGTATCGGTTTTTTGCTTATAAACATTCGTTTACATATTTCCATTGAGAATTAATTATCAACGATGATGCTAATTAATTAACCAACCATCGTCTCGTTCTCTTTGTTTTCATTTTGTTTTTTTTCTTCGTTTCTTCAAAATAGCAACCAACCGTGAATTTCTCTGTTCTCGACGGCTCTCGTTTCGACGTGAATCGTTATTGTTTAAAGAGCAGTGACAGAGTGTACGATTGGCAATTAACTCGCAAATGCACTCGATACCGTCTGCTCCGTTTCCCTCTCTGTTTGTCTTTCTGAATTGTAAACGAGTCAACGAGGTGATAGAGAGACAAACCGATTGCCCGTAGCGCAACGAAACAAGAATTATTGTCGATCCGACTTGTTCGATTCTGCGCTTGACAGCTCGACAGTTTCTTTTATTCGGTTTTACCGTTATTTACGGTAAAGTATCATTGTTTTCTTTCCATCGGTTCAACGTACCAGATGCTGGCCAATGTCCAATTCGCGTTCCAGTTAAATTTTATAGATTAGATTCAACACGGTCCGCAACACTCGTCGATTCCACTTTCAATTTTTTTCTTTTTTTTTTCTTTTTTTTTTTCTTTTACTCCGAAAAATTGAGTTTCATTAATCTTGTCAGTACAGATTAAAAACTCATCACTTTATATATAATGGAGCAAATTCAGAGAGGAAGAACGGTGGAAACGAACGTAACACCAGTGAGATGATTTCTTTATCGATAGCTTCCGGTATCGCTGATTGAAGGCAACTTTCAATTACGAAGAGGCGTCCATTGCGGACGGCTGGCTGGATTCTAATCGATTTAACTCATCTCCCGGTTCCTCCAAGACATGGAACGTACACCCAATAATTGACAACGAATCGCGGTCGTACTTGAATTCTCGGAGTTTCCCCGATAGATTCTTTCGGTTTATTGCACAGAGCAGCTCTGCCACGATAAGGACGAGTCGATCGAACGCTTTATCTTCGGGCTTCGTCGCGTGATTACAAGGCATTCCGGTGCAATCGAAGATACGCGATAATGAAATCCCGTTTACTCGTTATCGAGCGTTATTTCCAACGGTATTGTTACTTTTCTCGATCGATGTTACGTGGATAAAGACAGTGTCGATTCGCTTATCGATGCAACCATTGATTATCTTGTTTTTGATTTATACGATTTTAATAACATCGGCTTTAAAGTTTGACGCGAAGCGACACTTCGTCGCGGTGAGGCTTGCGTATCGAGAGAAGCTCGAAAATTCATAAATTCGACAAATGACTTTGCAAAACAGCTTCTCGAATCTTTTGTGCACGGCACCAGCTGTGCTGACGTCTGCAAAGCTTCTGATCGGATTTGGAAGTTGAAACTTTCCCCGGGCTGACGGCGACGAAAAAGCTAAAAAGTATATCAAAAACGAAACGCGGACGAGGCTTTTTAGTCGCCGTACCAGACGCGACAGGAAGATGAATAATGAGTAATTAAATTTCCCCGGTTAAATTTCTCGTGGACCCTTCGAAAAAAAAGCGATCCTCCTTTGACCGGACTATTGACGCGGTAATTCTACGTGATTCAGCGATTACTCGAATGAAATTTATTTATGTTTTCAACCAGAAGGATGACAGAATTTAAGTAAAGTTGCAAAACTATCCGAGAACCGAGAAAATATGATTTAAACCAATCTTCTAACGTGAAGAAAGAAAAAATTAAATTTTCTTTTGTACAGAGATCGCGCATTTCCCGTGCCAAAATTCTAACCAGATAAAAAGTCTTCCTTTCGGTTTCTCACCGTTTTTTGCGATTTTTTTTTCTTTTTTTTTTCCATGCACCATAGGCGCAAGATGTCGGATAGAATTCTACTTTGGCACGGACAAAAAATTGCCGCGACGCGTTTGGTCTTTTCATACCTGCGAATTTACGTGTCAGTTGCCGGCGTTCCAAAGAGGTACGAGTCGTAGTGGAGGAACGGAAGATTTATATCCGGACATATTTCAAATCTACAGCAAGGATTTACCTACGTGCCTTTTCTGTTGCTAGGTATGAATCATATCTTATTCCCGCACCACCTAAACTTATTCCCGGATTTTAAAGTTGCCGGGCACACGTAAGGATGCTCCAGGGAAAGAGATTTCGCAAAACCTGCGGCAATTTTCCTTACATCTCTCTTAGAACGTGTATCTAAATACGGGAGCACCGGTGTGAACTGTAGTCGAGATTTTCGAAACCCGGACCGAGCTTTTCCTGCGCTATTGGATACGATATTGTTGGAAATTTGAACCTGTCAGCTACCCGATAAACAATAACTTACACCTTTACGGTGATTGTGATATCGAAAGCGATTTTCTGAATTTTTCAACTAGACGGTGTTAAAGTATTGACTTCGATACGAATCGTTCGGTTCGATCGCAAAATAATGTTGCACTTACAGAATTTTCTTTTTCTTTTTTTTCTTTCTTTTTTTTTTTATCGTAACTCGATCGATTGAAATTCCCGACTTCAGTTCGACGACTTCGACAAGATTCAGCCTTCGGTGAATCCGGTCGACGAATATATGAAATCTTCTAGGCTGTCTCCTCCCTGGAAGTTGCCGGAAATCGATATTCCATAAATGTGTAAATGTAGCCGAATCCGAATCATTCGGTTTTCTAAGAAAACGACTTTGCCAGCTGCGACGCGTGTGTCCCAAAGTGCATTAGCGACGAAACGGTTGCAGTTTTCTATCTTTGTTTGCACCTGCATCCGCGGCTTATCTCAATACGATTTTCTTCGAGCAACATCGAGGAACCACCGTGAATCTATACTTTATGAAAATTGTATGGCCATGCGATAGTTTAGGATAAGATTTTCGAAGCGTATTTAAAATACGGGAAAAGGTACATTTTAACGAATAATTAAAAGAAACGAACCATGGTTTATTACGGTCGACGTGTTTCTTAATTGAGGATGATTGATTAGAAGACTAACAGATGTTATTATTAATGCATTTCGATAAGAAAGTAAAGCCGCGGGTAATTATATGCTCGTTAAGTCGTCCCTCGCATAGCCGTGTAATTTTCATTTCCGCGGTACGTTTCTAATCTTCGCTCGAACCGGTTTTGCGCAGGATTAAAAAAGAAAGAAAAAAAAAGAAAGATACGGAAGTCAGGGAATCTTTAACTGCGCTTATCTTGCGCATAATGCCAGATAACATTTATCTGGCGTACGTTAAAAGCGAAGTAAGGTAATTTTCCCTGCGAATGACTCTGTAAACATAAAACGTTTCTATTTAAAGGGTGCATCCATATTGAACAGGTTCGAACGGTTTGACAAATAGTTTTAAACGAAACGCGTACTCGAAACTTTTCTCTTTCGGTGTATAAAGTACCCGAGGGTGGACGATTATTTCCACCGTGAGTTTTATTATATACGCTCCGTTCGAAACGAAATACTCGACGCAGTAAAAACGCGGTAGCTCTAAACAACTATCAAACAGTGGAGTAGTGTCCACGAAAACTTTTCCAACATTTCTTCCTGGACCTGAACCAAATGAATTTTCCGCTGTCGTATCAGGAAAACGAGAAATATCTTCGAATAAAATTCGTTCCAACTATCGGTCAAATAAATCGACGCGAGCGTCAAGAAACAAATGTGTTTCGATCCTGGATATCGCGATATAAATTATCACCGATACGTTACCTGGCACCGTTGCAAAAGGCCGAACAAGGAATTGTCGTAATTGCACAAAGAGAATATTCAGGGAAGTCAAGTGAATTCTCCACGCAGACTTGCAGCGGAGGAGCAAAAAGTTTTCAAAAAATCGTGGAAGAAGCTTGCGGGCGCAGCCTCTAATTCTGTGGACGAGCGACCTGGAAGTGGGCTCACGTAGAGGCTAATTGAATTTCATATTCCACCGCGCATCGCGAATCGAGAGCTTCCGGCGACGGTGAGGCGTTCTCTGGTAATTAATTACCATTCAGGCCTGCACTGTCTTTTTTACCCCCAGCCCTCTTTCTTCCACCCCTTTCACATTTTTCTTGTCCCCCCCCTTTTTTCTCTGCCGACCAAAAGAAAAGCTCGACGCTCTCTCGAACGAGTTTTCAGAGGCAAACTCTTTTCTTGGCCGTCTAGGATCTCTTCCTGCTCTTGCCTCCAAACAACGATGACGAGGCATCGTTCTCTTCGTCTGGCCTGAATCCTAACGCAAAGTACGTTAATGGAGACAAATCGAAGGCTAGGCTTCGTAGCTTTTTCCTCGTAAAAGAGAGAAAATTGCCTGATCGCCTTGATCTTTTTTTTTTGTCCGATTAAAAAGAATTAATCTGGTAAATGATCTGTTTCTCTCAAAAAACTTCCATTTATTTTTAGATATAACTTTTTTAATTCGCTTTTAAAAAATAGTGTACAGAATTTTTATACCACAGCTGCTTATTTATAATATATCTGAAAAGAGAGACGAAGAAAAAATTTGTCTCTCGTCGCACTTAAGTAATAGAAGCGTTACAAATATACTCGCTTCGCAATGATTCTATTTTATTTTTGTACGCGTGTGAACTATCGCGTTTCCGGGTCGGAACGACGCGCTTTTCCCACGGGAAAATCCGAAGATTGAATTTCACCCGCGCGATACGAGAAATCGCGTACAGAGATATTCGGACAGTCAATGAAATCATCGTGCAAATCGTACGACGCGAGACAAAATGGTAGACAATTGAGTTGTTTACAAGATACGTTTGCGAAATAGTGGCGTGTCATTTCTCATTCGTTTCTTATTGTGCACTTCGCCGTGGAAACAGAATAGGTCGACCCGGAAAATAGAGATTGAACTCCGATCCCCTTTATCATCTAAAGAGTATCTTTGACAGGGAAAAATGTCGATTCGATCAAGCGACATTTTCTAAAGAATATTTCTCGAGATTGCTTTTCTTAAAATTCACAGAGCTACAAGCTCCAGAGTTCTGGGATCGCAATTTCAAGGGTACAGATAGTTTACCAACTTCGATTATTAAGGTTCGAAAGGAATTTGATTGTAAAAAGTAATCCAGAAATATTTTTTACGTTCTCGTTTCCATCCGAACCCGGTGAAATTCATAAACTTGAAAGCTGATACGCGATCTCGTAGATTTTCTAATTTTTAAATCTAATCCCGAGGCTCCGCGATAGGCAAATAAATTTCAATTTGCAGATAGTAACTAACAAAATCGAAGTTTTTCTCAACCGTGAACACGTGATTAAAAAGAGTCGAGGTAAAAAACACGGGCAGGTTTTAAATCTCACAAACGACAAAGGAACCGTGTTTATATCATGCATTCAATTCAGCTCGTGAATCGTGACCAAATAATCGTATTTTTTAAAGCGAGTTTCAAGAGATTCATCGTTGCGAGAATAAACACGAAAACATTTATATTTGCAATTCCTGTCGTCGGTTGATATTAAAAACGAAAAAAAAAAAGAAGAAAAATCGTTTCATCGTAACGAAACGTAATTTGATCGTCTAGTTTGTTGCTTTTTGCATCCGCGCCATTAGTTTGAACCACGTATGAACATAGTTGCGTACCGTTTTATTTCAGAACGAACACGAGGGAAAGTAACGCATATTTCTAAACGTCGCAACGCGAGTACCGGTCTTCCATATTCAGTTTTATCCGCGGGTTCGCATATTTCCTATACGTAAGTACGTAGGCGCTTATGGTCGTTCTCTAGTGCGTCAATTCATATTTCTCGTGGCAGCTCTATGAATAACAAGAACGGCGGGATTTCGTCGTAAAATACGACGAAACTTATCGACTTCTTTCTTCCGACGAGATATCTGTTCAACGTTACCCTCGATGCATTTTCTTTTAGAATTTCTGTCAAAATTACAGCTCCAAGTGGTTTCGTTTCTCTTGGCGTGGAAAAGAATTTTCTTACGTCCCTGTCTTAAAAGATGAAAATCAATTCGTTACGCTCGATACTTCACCGATCCTCTCAGACTCGACGTTTAGTCGAAAAAATTTCTCCCTTCTGAAACGCGCCTAAAAGTTTGCGGTTGCCGTGAATTCTGATACCGTCGATAGTTCCATGAATAACGAAAACGTCGAGATTCCGTCGTAAAGCAACTGCATTATCGTTGTTCCTCCTTCTTCGGGGCGTACTTGTTGAACGAATCTCCACCTCTTACCTTTTCGATTCTGTTGAAGAACAACCACTTGGACTCGTCGAAGGTCGACTCGGCTTTATTTTCAGGAAATTATTCCCCGACAGAATTGAAGGGGCCTTCTTGCCTTCTCATCATCTTCGCTCGAAAGGGATGAGAAACGGTTGGAGAAGGATGAAAGGGAGAGGCAAGCTTGGTAGCGAACGATAGGCCACCTTTCTCTCGTCACGTTGCGTTCGCTGTAAGACGTTTTTCATTGTTCTCGACGGTACAAAGTAAGAAATACAGAGGAAATTACGTGCCTGCTATCTTTCGCCTATTGTTATTTCGCGGTGCTCTTATTTATCGTTATGATCGAGTTCCGGGATGCGGACATTCGAAACTGCGAAGAAGTCTGGCGCGATCCGATGCGATTTACGATTCACGGATATAGAATCGATTGTTTTCATGAAACTTCCTTATAATAGGACCCAATGAATTTCACGATTCTCCCATGTTGCTGCGATATAAATATGTATATTTAACATTTGAAATTACTGTAGTTCCCGTTGAAACGTATCGAGATTCATTTTCATTTTGCGAACGTTCCACATAAGCGTCCATTGTTACATTCAAAACGGTTACATAAATGCTTTAATAATGGAGAGTTCAAATCGAATGCCGCGTATACAGACATGAGCATAATACATTTCCTTTCCTGGCAATGGTACCCAAAGGACTCGTAGACACTCGCGTAAGCGTACAACGGGCACGGATCGATTTAACTTTCAATAAATTTCGATTAGAATTGGCTTTTGCAGAGAGAAACAATGAATGGCAAAATGACAAGACGAGAATAGTGGTACACCGGAAAAAAGGAATGGAAATGAGAGAAGCCGGTGATTCATTTCGATCACTCCGTCGAATAGGTGCAACTGTGGCTTCCCCTTTTTCTTTTTCGTGCTGCGATAACGAGCCCTATAACCATGTTTTATCCTTTCTCATTCCTCCGGTGAGCATCTTTCCCTCGGTGCGACGATTGCTTGTTTTCAAGCTAGGGAATGAAACATTGGCAACGGACTCATCGATCAAAAGAACTGCTTTGTTATGAACGCTATTGCCTCGGAAATAGGGATGAAATCGGTAATTTTCAAAGCGAAAAAAAAAACTGTTCTTTCCTGAAGCGCACTTGTAGTTGAACGATATGCATCGATGAAACGGAAGCTCGTTTCGATCAAACGGATCAGGATTAAACAGTATTGCGCGTAGAAAGCCCTATCAATTTTTCTTCAACGAGTAGACCGACGGTATACCGTGGAGACGTTAATCGAGTCTTTAATTAAGTCCAGAAAAAAAAAATGGGTATACACAAGCGACATATTGCATCGTGGTTGTTCGAGGACGAATCGATAGTCGGGTAATACAAACGCGCATCGTCCTTTTGCAACGATGTTCCACCGAAATGAATGAGCCGAAACTAAAAGCGGTGAAAAATCCTGGGTGAAAGTGTAACGAGTCGAATTACACGGTATTAAAACGAAAGCTTACGGAACGCCGATTCACTAAACGGTTTTTCGAGAGTTAACGCAATCGTGTTCGCGCGGCTCCCACATACCGTGAAAAAGAGCTCTCTCCAACTGGCGTTCGATTTCAAACTTTACGAGTTAACATGCTAAATTTCCACCAGCAATTTTCCACCGCCCCCCTTTTACGTACAAACCCGACGCCGCCGTATAAATTCTCGACAGGGAAATAATTTCACGCAGAGAACAAATCGGTACTCTACGGGGACACCAGGAGACTTTAACTTTTTGTTTTCCTCCACACTCGTGGGGTCCGTCGAGACCATAGGCGGATTTTTCGTTCGGAAAACTTACCACGAGTGAAATCGGTTCGTGATCACACGATCCTCGAGAGTCTACGTAACATTTCTTACGCTCTTCTCTTGCGCTATTGGAATTCTCTTTGTTTTATCGTCTCGGCCGGCAAATGTATTTTGTTACTCAATTTATCTTTCGCCTTCACTTCTCCCTCGTGGCGAACGTCATTAAATTAAATGTTTGATTTGATCGGAGAGACGAAGGTGCATCAAACACTCTTGCGTACACGTTAAAAACTAAAATTGAATATCCTTGCTCGATATTGGATATCGATGACATTGAATTTTCCTTTTTTTTTATATATATTTTAATTACAAGACCTCTGCTTTGAACTTTAAAATTTTCAGCTTTTTTATTGAATGGTAGCTCGAGAAAAAACGTATTTTTTGTTTTGTTTTTCAAAATTGCATCTCGTTTCGTAGGTAGCGAAGAGAAATTACTTAGAAACCTTGCATCAGGTTTGATTGCGAACCTCTGTCAATTTTTCTTTCGCTCTCCCGTGCATGACCCCTTAGCGGTGCGTGTTATCGCATGATAGCGTGCTTTCGCCCGGGGAACTCGTGTCCTCGACGACGAATGAGCGGAGCTTTTACTGAAGCATGAAGCTCCCTAGAAAACAAACAAGAATTCCGTTGGGGTTACACGGTCTAATTTTCTGGGCACTCATTGTTGCAGGCACATACGCCCCTTCTTGCGGCTGACACGAGACATGTAAGTAGACAAAAAAAGATGTGTAACCACGAGCGAATATGTACCCTTTGCACAAATCATTCCCTGTTGATATTTAAACATGGTTTATTTTCCTTCTTCTTTTGTTTCGTCCTTTTCCGCTTGCGATACATTCATTTGCGATCGTCGAAGAGTAATTCGTTCGAACCGATATTTTTTAGCGGTTTTTTCACCGTTCCCTTTATTCGAACAAATCGAACAAATTTATGATTAAATATCGGTCGGTAATGTCCCGCTAGAGACCCAGAGGTATCCGTACCATTAATTTCACAATTAGAAATGTTTGGATGTTACACGAGCGGAGCTCGAATTTCTGTAAATTGCCCTTCTATTTCGATTTCAAACGATCCCATTTCGATACAATTTCGATACCATTTCGATACAATACGTTGCTTTCATTTTTGAACGAATGATAGAAGATCGATTGAAATTTCACTAGAGTTTCTTATCGAGGATATAAATTGATAGGAACGATGCACCGGAGTTGGAATTGATTCTATTCGCGTGTCTCAATTTCCATGATCGATTCCTACGGTTTGTCAATATTATCGACACAACTATATTGGATTCGATTATTTTCATAGGTCATGAAACACTCTCGAAACACGGCAATAGTTTCGTTCTCCGTAGAAACGAATTGGGTTCGAGTACTTTACGTGTTCGTAGAATTAACATCTCAATGCGAAATTAGCTTCTTGATTATTAACACCTACTCGAGGGATCATGAGATATTTTAATCGATCTCAAACATGCACGAAAACGCACCTGATAATTATTAACGTTTAATTAAAATTTACTCCAATCCGAAGCCTTAGTAATCTCTCGGATCAATTTTACTTTTATTTTCTCCTTCGGTTATTATTTTCTTCGTTTTCCAGCTATTTATCGCAGTTCATCGCCTTCAGTTTCCTCTATCACTCGCACGTCATTCAAACGTCGAGGGTAGCCTGCCCTTTTCACCGAGCTCGACAGCCAAACCCCTTCACCATCATCGTCAGCGCCACGCTATTCGAATGAAATGATTCATGGCGGGCTTCATTCGATTTGCAGGATCGTTTGAAATTCAATGAAGACGGCACATACTTTACCTTTAGATTGTAGCAAGGGAAATGAGTAGGAGAGATGGGATATGGGCGGGGGATTAAAGGGGTTCGGGATAACGCGAGTGAATATCGAACTTGCCAAATCGAGTAAAGTCCGGTCTCCGGTTCTTGTAACTTCCCAGGATGCCGTCTACCGTCGCGATTATCTTTCTCGTTCCTGCTTCTTGCTCCCTTTCCCGGGACCAGCCCGTTCATCCCCTTTTTCAACTCCTCTGGCGTGCTTTGGATTCCAGGAAATAGGATCAATTTCGTGCTAAGAGATCTCTATTGGAGTCGTTTATCCTTCGTGATTACCGGTTAGAATTATTTCACAAGCTGGTAGGAGGTGAGTGCTAGTTTCAGCCTTGTTCCAACATATTTCAGAAACTTTTGTTCGCACAACAAACTCGTATTATCGAGGAATTTCGTCCGCGTGAGTTGCTCCGCGATTCATTTTCTATGCAAACATTTTGGTCCTCGAGCTAGCACTAAAATCCGAAATTCCGCGCACACCACGGCTCTCCCTTGAGAAAACACACTCCTGTTTCGCATTATCCTGGCTCATCGAAATCCTAATTTCATTAGGTTTCCAGGTTCCCTTCCTTGCCTTCCTCCCCTTCCTTGTATACCATTCCTCGATTGATTGTTATTATTGTTACGATATTTCTACGGGGTTTCGAGTCAGCTCGTTTCGTTACTTAACGAAGGATATATGTTGTTAATTAATCCCAGGATATTTCCGTGTCTCGAGTTCTTTCTAATATGATTACCAAATGGAACTGAACCTATCTTTTGTAATTGAATCTATTCTAACACGAAAAGGAAAATAATCTCGTGCCTGTAACGAACACATTTTTCTTAACAACCTATTCTTTTTTATTCCCCAATCGTGCTACTTTTCGCGTATCAGTGGTTGAACATCACCCTGTTGCCGCACGATAGCGGCCATCGCTGGAATAAGAGGTCATTGGCGAACCGCGCGCGGTGGTTACCACGTGGTGTTACTCTTCATGTCACTTCCTGTGCTTCCAGCCCCTAGAATTGCATTATGGTCGAACGGCATTATAACGGGACACGTCATATATATCACAGGGAATGACACGAGCGTGTCGGTGTCCGTGCGTGTCCCTCGGCGTCCACGCAAATTGCCGGGATTAGTTGTTGACGACGGATCACGAATCGGCTTTTCCGGTCCTCGAAGGGTGTCCTAGGGACCCCTTGGGCCAGGTTAAATTAAAGGAAACGAATGTCACTTTATTTTTCGCGTTTTACTTTGCGACGGAAGTGTATCGTATCGCGTGGTACGTCTCTTAAATTAATCGAAGATTCGAATACTTTTTTTCTTCGACATTTGTTTACTCGTTAAAGAGTAACGTAGTACCGTGGCTCGTTTAATTTTAAAGTGAAAAAAATGGATTTGTTTTATTAATGGACGTGAACTCGATCTGGCTTGCTTTTATGCACGAAGTACGCAGTTATGGTTACTGGAATCGCGGAATGAATATTAATAGTCATCAGTGTATGTATTACGAGTAATTGCGTTTTTCCGTCCATCGGAATGTTGTTCGCCGCGTGAAACATCCTGTGTTCAAAGATAATATCGCAACAATTAATTGTAATCAAATAACAAATAATTTATCATATATGTACAGTATTAAACAATATTAAAAAGGTATTTACATAGTTTGTTATCGTATGCGAATGGTTCGAAATAATTATTGGGATTATTCAGAAATTATTCAGAAATTATTGGGAAGCATTATTTAATCGAATCATCGTATGATTTGTCGTGTCACTATTTGCTATCAAAGGAAGTTATTCCATAAGGATATTGAGTAATCAAAGTTAATTCAATTTCGTTGAATTGTTCTTTCTCTTTCTCCTTTTTTCCCTCCATCGCTGTACGATTGGACAACGAAATCCTCGATTAATAGAAGACTCGCATCGACCAATGGACTGGAAATGTTTGCATTAGAATTAGATAGCCCACAGCTCGAACCTCATGTGTGTATGCAAATACGTGCATTCCCGCAGGTGCATCAACTTTGACTGGCAAATAATGCGTTGCTACATCCGGGCAGATAGCAAGTGCACCAGCGAGGTTGTGCTTTACGCGTCGCGTTGCGCTCTGCCGGATCACAGCTTTGAAAACACAATTATTTGCGATTCAGATGTTCAATTTATCCTTGCTAATTATATCGATGGCTCGGAATCGATTAAAAAAAATAACGATGTAAGCGTAAATTGAAAAAAAAAGTAAATTAGGTTAACGAAAAGTTGCGTATCCTCGTTTGTTTGATTTTACGTCAGCAAGTTGTAGAAAGAAGTGTTTAAAGTTTAGAAGAATAGGAAACATTTTCAACCCTGGACAACGCTAAATTGCACCAAAAGCGCATACAGTTTCGCGCCACTTCGTTGTCCCATTTCCTTGGTTCGTTCGGACTTCTAAAAAGCGCGTAACAATTCCAGCCAATTTATCTTGGCGAACTGGAGCTCGGGTTGACCGTGGAGCCGGGTCGTACGGGTCATTCGAGTGCAAGATAAACCCTGAAAGGACTTTGTTCCGCGTCACGTCTCCCTTTTAAGTGGCGCAGCAATTTTTATTCG
Source organism: Ctenoplectra terminalis (assembly GCA_019453375.1). Classification (NCBI taxonomy): domain Eukaryota; kingdom Metazoa; phylum Arthropoda; class Insecta; order Hymenoptera; family Apidae; genus Ctenoplectra; species Ctenoplectra terminalis. Next base: position 82,184 of record SMSQ01004711.1, on the reverse strand, counting down.
CCGTGAGAAATGGTGCGACTCGAGCAACTTCTACCAGTCCCGGGAACACGTCCATTTACATTTCATTCGTATAACTCGATGGTCGACACGCTGCGATTGATTTACTCAATTGCGCCCAGCTATCATGTGTTCAAACTTTAGCCGTGTTAACTTTTAATTTTCCACGTGGACCGTGTGATCTCAAATCGGTCCTGCAAAAAAGCGATTTCCATTTTCTTTATCTTTCCCATCGGTCGAAACGTTTTCGTTCGCCGCTAGCTTCGGTATTCGTGCACCGCGATTCCGACTGTCTGTATTTCAAATTTGCGAGCTACGACCGATACAAGAAAACTTTGTGCGAAAATTCTGTAGACACGCTGTGAAAATTGGGATAGATGCAAGGGAACAGGAACGATAACGACATCGCTGTCCCTTTTCCCGTCGCTTCGACACCGCGTTACATCGCCCCATCAAAGTTATTTAAACGTGAACGCGCGTACACGCTTTACTGTTCTTCCCTTTCACAGTTTCCCCGCGATGCATCGCAGCGATCAAGCGGAAAATTTCACTCGTGTATTGGATCTCTTCTTTGATGCACGTATTGGGGTGGTTTATCCAGGATCGCGTTGAAGATTGGACGGAGCGAATGAATAACATTTATCTGCGAATTCGATATCATTTCTGTATTTTTCCTATTTATTTACTTTTATCAAGAGACAGTTGTCGTTCCTTTCTGCAATCGTCCAACCAAACAGCGATGAAGTTTTCAGAGTGTAATAAACCAACGTTTCCCTACGTATGTTCGCTACCCGTACAACCAAAAATCTATTTACCATAACATCGCGTCGGTGACAGAGTCTGGTGGCTCGTTACTCTAAGTATTCCAGATACCAAAGCTAAGGGAAGGGTTTCGGTATCGCAGCTGCATGGATTTCAGCATCGTAAGCATGGAGCAAGATCGTAAAATCTCGGGCGTAAACCGTAAGTGGTACGTGCCAGAGCGGAATGAAGTTCGTCGTTGAATCGAAAGAGGAAGACCTTTGGCCGATCGCTTCGTCGATTCTCGATGGAGAACACACGGTATAGTAAGCGAATCTAGAGAACAGAAGTGGTTCATTCTATCTGCGTAAAGCGGCAGGCGTAGTAAACTTGTGACGAGGATTACTGAACGGAAGTATTCGGAATGCTGCCTGCTTTTAGAAAATCGCGCGATTTCGTTCGAGGAATTTCATCGATTTCTTGGCTGTTCGTGGCTGCGGCGTCTGCTTATCGCGATATTGTGAAACGTTTCATTTGGAAATGGTTTTTGAATGCTTGACTAGTGTGTTTCGTTGCGTATTTCGTTCGGCGAATTTTACTCGCGCGAAAGGGAAACTGATAGATCAACAACGTTGATGAAGTTTCATTGATTCTGGGATACGGAGAAGACTCTTTGTTTAAAAATATAATCGAACACGAGAAAGAAATTTAACCGGAACGAGCTTCCAGATTTTAACGAATTACGTCTCGTCCTTCCAAAGTTCTTTCGAATAGCATGATACTGTACATTAGCTGGAATGACAAACGGTTATCGCAACGTTCGGTTGGAAAACGAGCGAAATTGCCGGCGAGATAAGACAAGCGTGGTATTAACCGAATACGAGGATCTGTGAATTTATTCCATGGTTGTAGTCCATGTCAGCGTGGCATTTCTAAGGATTCCCCGGTCTAGAAGAATTCGAGTCTGCACTATGCCGGTCACGTTCGATTGGTTTTCTTTCGGATTTCTCCCTTCCAATCGCCTGTATCCACATTTCTCACCGCTGAAGAAGGGGTTGTCAAACCCTGCTTGCATCTTTTTTTCGCATGTGAAATCTTCACCTGTGCTCGTTTACCGAATCATAGTGCAAGTCGAGCGATGTTAGCTGAGTTCGAGCGAATCGGACGATTTAAACGTCGAATATCTTCGACTTCGCGTGCCGAAAAATTTTGACTTCTCGTATCTTGGTGAAATATGTGTTAAGTAAGCAAAAGGTAGAACGTTGTCTCAGGATTCGATTTTATTCGATTTTATTCGATTTTATTCGATTTTATTCGATTCGAGCAGAGATACCTTAGGTTCTGTTTATAATTATAATCAGAATCTGGTTAATGTAATTTATGGCACTTGATGCAAGCTGTAATGTTTCGTGGGTTACTCGTCAATGCGTTCCTCGGGGAATTGTGTGCTCTACCCCTCTTTGATTAACGACTCGGTGGTTACGTTCATGTTCATTAACTGTCTGCTTGCAAGTCTGGAAATAATTAATTGGACGTTTGACGATGGTGTAAAATAGACTAAAATATAAAATAAATTTGAATTATTCGTGTCTTATTTATTTTCAATTACAGTTTATCCAATAACGGCTGAATAATGTATCGGAATAAATAAATGATAGTGAAAGTTCTTTCGTTAAATAGGAATGAAGTATAATTGTTAGCGACGTTGTTGGTATGTATGATGAATTCAGGGGGATCGGATATTGATCAGACGCGTATAATTAACTAACTACAATATTAAGAGATTTACATGGAAGGATCTGTTCGCTGTGGAATTTAATACCGAGATTAAGATATTTAGGATGGCTGAACATGGCAAGAATTTCATATCGGGTTTGTTCCGTGTGCAACGTGTAATTAATTAAGCGTTTAATATTTCTTACTCCGCGCAATTTCATTTTCAACGATTTCGTTAATGCTCGACACGGAAAATACTCGTCAGAATCTCAACAAGCTTTTCGTTTACCGAATAACCAATTACTTTCGATTATTAGTGACACGTAAATGTATACTGAAAGACTAATAGAGATTTTTAATAACATCCTATGTCAGTTCAGGGTGTCTTAGAGTCGTTGAAGATTACAAATGGTCATCGATCTCGTTACTATAGATACTTAAAAAAAAAAAAAAATTTCAACAAAGTTGTGTTCTTCTAAAGTGTACGAGTCCAGTAAGCGCGACAGCTTTCACGATCTTTTCTAGTTCTAGTCTAGCTCCAGCACTAGAATGAAACCTTCGCTTTCTGACGCTGTTAAATGATGTTAATACTTGAAATAGTAGAATATTCGCGGTGAATTGGTCGCTTTGTAAGCCAAGGAAACCGCAGTTACGCGAAATTCATGCGATTACGTTCACGTCGAGTTAATAATTCTGGAACTAGCTTATGGATTTCGTGCAAAACTTTACCACCACAATCTCGTATCGAACAAAATTTCATTCGAAGGTAAACACGCAAACGTTCCTCGCACAGAATTTACATGTATAATCCGAAATTAGATCCACGAGAAAAAATATACTCGGTGCAACCAGGCTTTCAGTTAAATTACTATTAATTACGCGGCTGCTGGAAAATATGCAAATCGGATAATAACTGTGTCGTAAATTATAAACGTTAAAATTCCCGAGAATACACGTGCACGTGTAATACCTTTTTCTCAGGCCCGGTTAAATTAACGCGCAACACGTAACTCCGTGAGTGTGCACAACGGTTCAACTCATTTCTCGCTGTTCTCTCTTTTCCCTGTCTTCTGCCCCTTTCCATGAAAAAATGTGAGCTTCGGTATAATTTTACCTCTTTTAAAGCGTCAAAGTCAGGCCATAATTCGTTTGTTTTCATTTTTGGCTCTGCTTTTCCGCGCTGTTCCACGGTACCGTGCAACAAGGAACAAGCGCAAAGAAACACCGAAATACCGTTAATGAATATTTATATCATTATCACGGTTCGTGTGTTCTACAAAAGAAAGCTCTCCGCTGTTTCCGTTTCGAGCTTAACCGTCTACCACTTTTTCGTTTCTCCGTGAAAACTGTAGAAAAACAGAGCGAGTCCCTCAAAGAATTTCTACGACAAAGAATTTTACCATTAACGAGCACGCTATTTTTTTTCGAATTCTGTACGCGTTTCGTTCCATTCCGTCTTACGGTTTCATTTTCTTTCCGACCAACGTCCAAACAACGACCGCTATCGAAGTATTCATTTTTATGCAGCTCAACGAGTGCCATTTGGATTAATATTCTTTTCTCTCGCCGGAACCGTTTTCCAGCTTTCATCCTTCAACGTACGTCGCCTCGTTCATCGTGGAACTTCTTGTCCTTTACCGTTGAATTGCCTCCATTTCACCCCTTCCAACCCTTCGCGTTTCTTAATTGATCTATGAATAAATTAGCCCTGGATCCGTGAGACGCGGGTTGTGCAGGCGTCGCAACGCTTTCCTCGGCTTAATCTTTATTTATGCGCCGAGCAATGGACCGTTCTGGAAATTTCGTCTAATTTAAATTAATCAGAGCCGTTCCAAGCGATCCGGTCGAATCCTTCTTCCCGACGGATTTCCTTCTTTTTTCTCCCCATCCTAAAGATTCGTTTATTCTCTCCACCCTCTTTTTCTTTCAATGCATCCGTTATGAGACTCGAAGCACAACTCGAACACAGTGAAACGAATTGAAATTTACATTCAGCCTGTGACGAATGGATCAACGACAATTTCTCTCGTTCAAGTCTACGGCTTTTGGAAAAGTCGTCCGTGAATACCAGGGGCTCGGCGTTGCCGAACTTTATTTAGAATTTACGCGGCGCAATGATTTACAGGGAGTTAATTGCACGGTATTAAACGCGCGCCCAACGTTCTGGCCCTCGCTTTGAAACGGTCGATATCGCGTTTATTATAACGCTAGATTTGCTGCTTCGGACGATTATATACGACAAGTGGCGCTTTCGGTCTACAGGTGCGTTTAATTTGCGAAACTCGGAGATTTACCATTCGGTAGCTGCATTCTATGGATCCGACGTTACGTAGCTCGTAAATTTCAATGATAGCCGAAGCATGCGTGAAGCGGCGAAACCCCGTGATCCGACAGCTGGGGGTGCGTAAATAACGCGGGTCGACATAGCCGAGGTGTATTTGAATTTCACCCTGGAAAAATAGAGAGCTGCTCGATTTTGGCATATTTCGACCACCGTTGGACGAACCTGNGACATAGCCGAGGTGTATTTGAATTTCACCCTGGAAAAATAGAGAGCTGCTCGATTTTGGCATATTTCGACCACCGTTGGACGAACCTGAAATATTGTGACGATATTTTCAACTTCGGGGAACTTTGAGGATCCCGCGCTCTAATTTAGTTTATGAAAAACTTTCTTTGCATTTTCTTTATTATTCCAGTGAAGNGAATTTCACCCTGGAAAAATAGAGAGCTGCTCGATTTTGGCATATTTCGACCACCGTTGGACGAACCTGAAATATTGTGACGATATTTTCAACTTCGGGGAACTTTGAGGATCCCGTGCTCTAATTTAGTTTATGAAAAACTTTCTTTGCATTTTCTTTATTATTCCAGTGAAGTAAAGTGAAATACAGTGGAATGGAATGGAACGTTCGTTGAATCGATCTTTACGTGACGCTAGTTTCGACCCATAAATCGAAAGAGTGGATTATCGACAGGTTCGTGTCAACGAACCAATTTTTATAATCGACTCCTGTCCAGGAATTTGCGGTTTTCCGCGTCGGAAAATTTGATCGTACGACGGTTAATAGGATTAAGAATTAATTGATTGTTAAAACGCCTCGGTTGCCGAGAACCCGCGTTGCACGTAATAATGGCTGGTTGACGAACGTAGGCGCTGGCCAACCGCCAAATCGTCGAATGATTTCGATTCGAATTTATAATTCGGTTTCACTTAAATCGCTCTCACGTCGAGGAAATGTTTCGAGCATAAACGCGGCTGCTCGCTTAATTACGTTTCGAAAAGTGTCGACTTTGAAGTTTCGAGTTTCGTTGCAGCGAACGTTTCTGCGCTTGAAATCACACGGAAACGTGTTTTAGATTTTCTCTTAATTTTCGATACACCTATTTCTGTCGATTGCCCAAACTTTTTATCATTTACACGTGTTACAATAATTATCGGGCTCTTTTTATAATGATTACGAAAACGTTCAAATTTGAAACTTTTCTCGCTATAAAGCTCGGTCTGACGTTTGTCACTGATGTTTCATGAGAAAAATCAAAGGATGCGGTAATTTTGAAATAATGAGAAACGCAAGGAAGCACGAGGCAACTCACACGTTGTTCATAAAGAATTTCCATGGAAATTTTCCTTATTAAAAAGAGAATTGAACTTACTTCCGACAGAAAGAAGGAGAGAGGGAACAAAATAAGCGTACACGTGCTACGTTGGCCGTGAGAGGAATATTTAATTCCCTTTTTCAGCATTATTCGCACCGAAAAATCGTGTCCGAAGTAAACGTTGATCGTTGTAATCCATAACGGGGTGTTAACAATCGTCGGCTCGTTCTGTTTCGTATCGTAACGTTTAACGCATTGTCCATACTCTCCTAATATAAAAATTCTTTCAATGTTTCGCTGCTTATCCGGAATTTTTTAATTACTCGCTGGCAAGCGTGAAATGTACGTTTTCACAAAGGAATGTATGAAAACATTTATGCAACGTTGCCTCTAAGGGGGAGAATTATTTTCAGAGTTGTTAGCTAAAAATTTTAACAATCTTCCCCCGGTCCTAAATGTTTATCACGTTTGTGCAAAAACTGCCTCGTAATCGTGCGTGTTTCTCGCGTATATTTTTAATTTCATCCATGGAACAAAATATTCCTGAAACCAAGCAGGCTGAAAAAATTTCTCGTTCATTACCAAAAAGATATACCGGAATAGCCATTAGGGTATTAATGCGGCTTTGCCAGGCCATCGTTTTGTTCCGGCGTACAGACAGAAAGACTAACGTTCGCTGTTTGCCAAGCCACGTATAAACTTTTTGCAAGTATCCTCCTCTCCGTGTCCGAGACGCATCAGGCTGATTGCAACGTGAGCATGCCAAGCCGCCAATAATCATATTATTTGACATACTCTAAAATGTTGTACCCTATACGTACCGCTAATGCTAATTATTTCCAATATTTAAACAGGCGCCACTTAAACGTGTAAACGGTACAGTTCGTCCAATCGTTTCTTCATTTATATTAATGCGATCATAGAGAACTAGGTTTCTATATTTTACGCAAACTTGGCATGGAGCGCCGAAGTTCTTTAACAACGAGCGATCTCGTGTTTCTCCGCGAAACTTCGCGACTTCAACGTCGCGGAACTTCAGCTCGACCGTTAAGAGGCTCCGGTGGTTCCATTAAAAGGCTTGAAAAACTGAAGAGCCAGAGTTCGTGGATGCGTTGAACAACGTTTCTCTTAGGGATAAAGCTGCAATTAGTCCGTGTACTCGGTGCCAGCCAAGCGATACAAGCTTTCGGATAGCCAAGCAGAGGCCGAGGAAGGAGGAGCACGAGAGTAAGACGAACACTAAATGAGGGAATAATGAGAAAGATAGGCAGAACAACGAAACGCAACGACACATAAAGTCCAGTGCCGATCCAACGCCTCGTAGTTGGAGTTACTCCAATTTTGCTAATGCGCTCGTGGCTGGTTGTGTAGCCACCGACAGTCGGGTGTACTTTCGTGTTTCGAGAACCGCACTTGGACCTCGTTTGCCTCGCCTCTCACCTTGGCTGTACGTCGCGAGTCGGATACGTGGGCAAAACTCGACAACTTTTCGATTTCTCCCCGCGAGAAAGATCATCGCTCAGGGGACACTTCACGCTCTCGATCAGGCCTCTGGCACTCTGCCGGACGTTCGCGTACATTTTCGTGCGCGACCTTTCGCCGGACCGCGCTATTAATGGACCGAAATCGCTCTACCGAAATGGGAAAATGAAGTTTTTCGCTCGCGCCCGTTTCGAAACGGCAACCACGATGCATGAGTCCGAGCGAGTGGCGCTAATTTCGGCGCCGCCGTTAATGTCGCGACAACTGGCGACCTCGAATCTACCCAACAGTTGCGAATTATAGAATACCACGTACCTATGAGAGAATCCTCGAGTTTGTGTACTTGTTACTCTGCGTTTTGATTTATTCGATCGGTGTTAAGCGTCTGTAACCTTTTGTGTATTTGTTTAGCTGTTTCGAAAAAGAGTGAGAAATTGGAATGCAAATAATCCGATTTCCAAATGTGATCTCCTGTTTCTGTATTTCTTCGCTGCACAAAAAGTAGCAAATCGTTTTTTCTTTTTTTTTATAAGTGATACATATGTGGATGAACGGAGTACCGAAAGATGTACCATAACGACACGCTCTGCATATCGTTTCCGGTTGTCTGCGCGACAAATGCAACGGGACTCCGAATAGCGTAGCGTGAACTGCCTTATGCGATCAGGAGCGTGAAAAAAAAAAAAGAATTCTTGGAACTCGAAAATCAAGGTTGCAACGCCTGAATAGTCTCGTTGCACGCGAGGATTCGTGCAATCCGGAAGATAATAAATCCGTTACGTAAACCTGCTACAATTAGTACACGCGAAATCCATTTGATAAGTGCAACAAAATATATTTTGTTCGCGCCACGCTATACATAGTACTATCGTAGATTATTAGAGATGTAAACCGTACCACATCGAAGAGGATTATTCGAGGAACGCGATTCAGAGGGCGAAACCACTTGAACCACTTGATCTCGAGTCTCTCGCCGGGTGTCAAGTGCAGGGGCAATACTCGATTGCTTCATGGAGATGCGTGCCACAAATCTACGCTCAGCAGATGTTTAATATTGATGCAACCAACATTGTGGTACCCTGCACGTGACTACAACTACGTATGTTCCATTTACACGCCGCAACCGCGACGCGTCTACGTGTTCATTCATTGCTGTCCTGCGATTACCGTCTCAGAAATCAATCGACAGTTCGTAGTCGCTTTTTCTATAAATTGCATCGAAACTGGTTCAACAAAAAAGTACGGAGAAAATAGAGTATTGATTTTAAACGGAAAATAATACATTTTCATTCGATCGTACTCGATCGAAGTTTCTTTCTGTTTTCAATTAATCATGCGAAATGCGTGTCTTCGGTGATACGTTGGGTGTGCGAAGACGATGCCTGCAGAATCCGCAAAGACGCGTTATAAATTGCGGACAAATCTGCAAGACGGGAATGCTGATCCAACGTGATACACGTACCTGTTCGTCTTCCAATAATGCGTTTGCACGGATCCCAGTGGAAATGGCGGTCGTATCAGTTCGTTTCGATTACTCGTGGCTGCGAAACACGCGGCTTGAGCTCTCTTATAGCACCGAATAAATGTCAGAACTCGGAAACTTTGTGGCGTACGCAACATTATTGCGAGACACCGATGTCACGGGATCAGACTCACTAACTTTGAACGTATTGGAGCACGAATGCGAAATATTTGTTGCTTTCTCGTTCAGTATTACCAAGTTCTGATGAAAGTTTCGGTCATCGTCGAGCCGATGAATCTCAATCTCAAGGCGTTGGTTTCTTTCTTTGTTCGTCTTGGTTAATAAAAACTCTTTTAACCGGATGAAAAATTTTTCTCGCGCGTTACGTGTACAAAATACGAGGTGTAAAAATTAAAAATGTCGTTGAACACGAAGCTTCGTACCGGTAAGAAATACAAAGGAAACCACAAGGTTTCGTCGATGAACATTTTAATTAAAGCGGCAAAAGGTACGCTCAAATTTTTTCACTATCGCTTTCGTCGAGAATATGAAATATTTCTGGTCCTTTGACGCTTATAGGCGAGAAGGGTTGCGCAGTTTCCCCGGAACACCAGGCAACGAGTCTCTTCGTTTTAATTTCGTAAGACAAAAGACAACTGCGTGTTCCTCGCGTGACTCGAGTTACCTCTCGCGTTAATTCCGCTTAACACGACTCGGTTTCTCGCCTTTTGCACGCACCTTACGCGCGCATACTTGCGTTACTTACGTTACTTTAGGATGTAATATACATGCTCGCCTTGGCCGAGCCGGCGAGGAGGAAGTATTAAGTTTAAAAGCAAATTTCTCGTTGTCTGAATTTATTCTGGCGCGTGAAATTAATATTCTTTCTGGGATTAGGAACTTTTCTGTTCGTCGTTGTATTATAATAATGGAGAAACCCTTTTACCGGTCAAAAATAAATTTATTTTTCACTGTTCACCGCTAAATATCGAGAAAAAACTTTCTCGTGACAATTAATTAATTCTCTGATTATTTTAACATTAACATTAAGGGATCCATAAAAAAATTCGTGGTTACTTTAATTATTGTACCTCTAGGAGGTATAAACTTTATATTGTTAAGATGTTAAAAGATTTCTCAGTGTACACGTTGCGCGACACTTAAACGGGTCGATGGTTTTTAGCGCATCATCTTGCTCTTAATAACAGCACCTACCACTCTGCAACCCCTTTTTAGGAGAATCTGCTATTTATGGCGCCTAGAGCGAGGACCAGAGGCATCCCTGTCGGATACACCCGGTAATTTCATTCGTCGTTAAACCCCGTTGCCTGCGTCGAATCACTCTGTAGAATTCGCGTCATATAGCTGTCTGTAAACTTTTCGGGAACCGTGGATGGCGCGATCTCTGACGGGATCCAGCGCGTTTCCGGGAGAATTTTATTGTTCGCCATGATGGCGGCCTAGGCAGAGGAGGCTCTGCGGCTTAATTAAATTTTCAGCCGCCTAGTGTAAACATCTGAAATTTACGAGCAACGTTGGAATTGCAAGAAGCTCTATGATCACGGTGAACAATTAAACGCGATTGAAATAATTAAATCTTGGTGGAAATAAAATTATTATCGGCAGTAACGATGTGGAAAATTTTTTGTGAACTTTTGCAACTTGTGTAAATTCTCTGCACGCTACATTTCTTATTCCGGAACATTATCGTACTACGTTAGAAGCACGCTTGGCGCATACTCGGAAACCTTTTTAACCTCCATAAGGTTCAAGATGCAATTTAACATTTCTTAAATCTCTCAGACTTTTCAGCAAAGCGTATACGTTATAGCTTCTTTAATAATAGATGCACTCAGCATACGCGAATAAAATATTAGTCCAGCAAATTCCACTGTTTCGATAAAAACGAAAAGTCAGTTATCTCGGGAGAATTGAGATTTTAAGATTTTAAGATTTTAAGATTTTTGAAAGAAACTAATGTCTGAGAAATAGGAAAAGTTTAGCGTCGTTTGAAAAGGGAAATCGTTATACGCCGATTCGCGAAATACTTGGTAATTATTTTCAAGGTCGCCGTGGCCCAAAACCACGAATATTTGCCACGAAACGCGGCTATCTTTACCCGTGTTCCACCGAGCCTCGCGTTCCGACAAAGGCCAACGAATATAGCCGTCGGTTCGGAGTTGCGATGTTAATTCGAATCACGAACGGCACAGACTCGACTCGTTGGAGTTTCTCGAGCCAAGATTCCGGGACCACCGTGTCGGTCTTTAACGCCGCATCCACGTAACGCACGTGGAAACCAACCCCAACGAACTTCCGCGAATTCTGCTAACAGAATTATCGGTGTGCCTGAATTAATTTGTTGGTTGTAAGATCGATCCTTTCGATGGAAGTATGTCCGAAGATCTATAAATCTGTGAAACTTAAACACTGAATCTTTCAACTTATTATTTTAATCTTCTTCTTGTATATTTGAAATATGTGGTCTGCATTATACCTCGCAAGCTGCTTGTTGTTATAAGAATACACCTAATCTCGAAGCACCATGTTCTGGTAACAGAATATTTGCTTTACTTAAAATTGTTAAAATACGAAACAATAATTTCTCAATATAGATAAATTCTACGAAGCTCAACTTTTATATAAATTGTACCCGGTGAATACGCGAACGTTGTGCTCGTGTTTCGATCCATTATTCTTTTTCTTCTTCCTCGACCAATAACTCCAACCACACCTAACCCTTTAACACTCGACACACACCGAACGGATTAAACCACCGCAAAACTACTTCCCTAGTACATTTCCCAATTTTATTTTTACGTTACTCTATGTCTTAAAATACTCTGTACCGTTCGCTGTGGAAAAAACCGGAACCCATAAACCAGACGCGCAACCAACGTACACTAGGAGCGTACAACGAGGGTAAAAATGGAAAATCAAAATCAACAGGCACACGATACCTCATCGAACCCTACCATTGTTTTCCATAGCCGATCGACGGAACCATAAATCTTGATCGCTCGCTGGCGAACCGTGTGACTGACCACGAACCGCTTATTTCAGCGGAACCGTCTCTTCTTCGTACAGCACGCGTGCCGTTGGTATATTTTCACAGTCGGTTGGAAATAGCCGGCCACTGGTCTAATATTATAATAGCGATGACTGGCACGGCGCGAACGCGAGCCCGCGCGAGCAAGCGAGCGAGCAAGCACAGTTGAGTCGCGGGCGAGACGGTCGCCAGTTTCGAGCGTGTGACGTTCTCTGCGGGAACGAGAACGCGACCGGATAACGTTACTTCTTGCTCGTCGTGACAGAACTGTCGCAGTTTCACGTTTTCCAGCCTTCGAGGAAGTGTCCTTCTTCCGCGTTTGTTCATTGTCAGTCACGAATTCGCAGGAGAAAATTGTTCGGTGGTTCCGATTGGGAAACGCGAGGAATCACGTGGGTTTGTTCCTCGATGAACTTTGTCTTATCGCTAAATCGCGTGTAACGTTTGCATATGTTATTCGAGGTAGAGTTACTAGTCATCAGGTGAATATTTAACAATTTTTTTCTTCTTTTTTGTTATTCGGAAATGTTTTTTTTTTTTTTTTTTTTTTTTTTTTTTTTTTT
>SMSQ01004711.1:57404-69078 GCA_019453375.1 Ctenoplectra terminalis | reverse complement strand
TTTTTTTTTTTTTTTGGAAATTTTTTTTTTTTTTTTTTTTTTTTTTTCTTTTCTTTTTCAGAGACGCGACGTGGAATTATAACGTTGTTCGTTACGTAGCAATTTCGAGAGTCGTATACCTTAGAAAATTTACGAATTTTCAAGTCGAAAGATATTCCGGTAGCGGTATCGCGGCTCGTTTGAGGTTGCTGCACGGATTTATGCAAACGTCAGCAGCGTATTAATCTTTGCTCTCAACGTGAATTTTCCGCGGTATTACGCAACGCTCCGATACTGATTATTACTTGATAATACGTTGCCGCGCAGTCGCGTCGTAAATAATCCAAGTGATTTATGCTATATTTTTCGCGTCGACAAAAAAAAAGTCTCCCGCGTTGCAGATTTTCTCTGGCCGTGTAGCGCGACAAAAAACGGGGTGCCACGCGTTGAACGAACCTCGATGGGAAACGTTTCGGTGTCAAAGTGACGGTAATTTTCACGCAATTCAGGATGCGGTAGTGCGATAAAGGTAGTGATATACGAACATCGGTATCTGGTATATGCTGTTCAAGTGGATTCGGTGAATGTGAACGAAAGTCTAAATCGTATTGGGCTCGGGACGCCATTAATGTTGTTATCGGTGTTTTAAAATGTTGTTAACGACGTTGGATCAGCAAGGACGATGACAGCCATTATGGTAAACGGACCGCATAAAATGGTAAATCGATGCTTTACATCGTAAAAATCGTAAAATTTTGTAGGTATAGATTTCTACTTCAAAATAGGAATGTTCCGTTAACAAACACTTGACTAGGTCGTTTCGCGTCGAATCGATCTTCTTTTTCTTTCACGTCCGTACCAGTAATTTTGTTCAAAATAAAAACATGATACACTGCACGAAAAATTAGAGGAGGTTTATGTCATCGTTTTACCGATTTCAAACTTATTTAAAGACTACGGGTCATCGAATCTTACAATTTTTACAAAATTCAATTCCCTAATGTTATGGTGAAAAAATTCAATGCCGCTATTACGTGTCACTTTTCAGTAACCATTCCTCGTTCCACACATATTGAACAATTTATTCGTACCCAGCGATATTTCATATCCTTATCGGCGAGCACGCGCGAGTAGTACGAGCAATATCGCCGGTTGCAGCGAACCGATCTTCTTCTAGCGCGAACGGAGTCGGATTAATTATGGATGCCATTCACCGAGGCACAGTCGCTAATCGTCGATTAACCGAGCGACCGTCCGCTACCATAATTGCATCGTAACGTCAACGTAGCACCTAGGTCGAAGTCTGTTACCGAGTGTAACAGGGACTTCCTGTAACGACCCTTACGGCGTTCCATCTGTCCGGGTCGACTCTATAGAATGGTAATTCGGGGACGATTAATTCACTATTCTGCAGGCAGTATGTGCTGATGCAGCAACGTGCGTCAAATCTGTCGTAGAATTCGTGATTGCGAGTGGGGCATCGCGATATACCAAGTGGGACGCGGAATGCATTTAGGAATGCGTGTCGTGCTTGCAGCCCTGAAGCTTCTCAATTGCGAAGCGTCGATCTCGTTTCGCCGTGACTGGAGGATTCGATAGTTTGATCGTAGGTTGCGGTTCTCGCTCGATACTGACTCATCGATGAGTTCTTGGAACCGTAGGGAAAGGTTCGAACGTTCCGTCGGAATTAGTTTTTCGTTCGCGTAACTGGTGGTTTTCGTTTTAGAATCCAGGACAGTGAATCACGCGAACTATTAATTAATTCTCTGAAGCATTGTATACACTTGAAAAAGTCTTTGTCTCGAGAGAAATTACTGCGTCCATTTTTTCCAAGTGGCTGAACGGGAAATCTGATTTAATCGGCTTGTTCTATTCAGGAAGTGTAGAGTTTCTGAAATCCGTTTTAAAAAGCTCGTTGAAACGAATGAAACGAAGTACGGTTCCTCCTCCATTGTTGGAAATTCTCTGGAGCAGTACCGTTCCGTGATACGCGTACAGGTGCAACGGATTATAACATTATTAAACGATATCAGCGTTGCCGCGATAACTAGCATAACCCACCGCCATCGATCCAGACCCGCGACCTAATCTACCCCTCTGCGGGTCTCAAAATCAATTAACCAGTTAACTCCTTCGCTCTGCGGGAAGCTTAGTCCCTCGTGTAATTAGGAACTGACCCGTGCCAGATTATCGGTGTAATCTGTGCTTTCCATTGTACCACCCTGCATTCTCTCTTCTGTCCGTTCACTTCTTCCGATTTTTCGTTTTAATTTCAAACTTTATACCTGCGCGTTCACAATTGAATGCAAATTATTTCACTAGCGCGTTAACTCTTAATTATAATATTTTACGTCACCATTTATTAATTGTAGATATATATATTCCTTTTTTAATTTTATCAACGTGGAAATGATTTGATAACAGGTCAACGGAGACGATGACTGGGAGTACGAGGAGATCGTACTCGAAAGGGGTGGCGCTGGGCTTGGCTTCAGCATCGCCGGGGGCACGGACAATCCACACTTCGGCAACGATACTGCCATTTACATCACGAAACTTATACCCGGAGGTGCAGCGTCCGCAGATGGTCGTCTGCGCGTCAACGACACGATATTGCATGTAAACGACGTGTCAGTTGTCGACGTACCGCACGCGGCAGCCGTCGACGCGCTCAAACGAGCAGGGAACACCGTTAAACTAGTGAGTTTACATTTTTTAATTAATTTATTATTATTTTTTGTCAATATACAAACCGGTTTTTCATGAAATATTTATCGATGAATTTGCACTTCTATTTATTTATTTATTTTTTTTTTTTGTTAAGCATACTTGAAATGGTTTTTAAAAAATGCTATTGGGATTTTAATAACCTCGATGTGGTAGAAATTTCGCGTAAATACGTAGAAAATGTGTGCTTTATCGTTCAAGTGGTATTAGAGATATCTGGTCTCGAAACAGGCATCTTTCGAAATCGTTGAGTAACATCGTAAAAGTGAACATGCTTCTCCCGGGAAAATAGATTAACCTACATCCAGGAAACATGTAACAAATTACTCGAAAACTTTGCCCGCAACCCTAACGACTTACCGTCGACGACGTTTGAGTGATTGTCTCTTTGGGACTTCTGCGAGAAAGTCGAGCCGTGGCTTATAATAAATTCATCTTAAAACATCGCCATCAGCAATTTAATTGACCGATCACTCAGAGACGTATAGCTTCGATCCGAACTATCGATAGACACAATTATTCGCTCAGTTTTGCATTTCGCGTGTCATTTTTAGATTCGTAAGTGACGTCTATTAAAAAAAAGCGTAAAAAACAAACAGTAATAAATGGCGAAAGATTTTAAAGATCTTTGCGAACAATGAAGTCGCGTCTGCTGGAAAGATTCCGTTTTAGACGTCCAATTATTATCTGATAGCTCGAAGCGAGATAATCGCGACCGACGACAATGCCGACTGTATCGGACAGCGACGCTCACTGTGTATCTTGCTGAAAACCGAGATTCCCTTTCACCCTTCTGTGAAATAATGCTCAGTGTTCGCGTTTCCCTAGCTGCCGCGATATCTCGTTCTTAAAACCTGTAAAATCAAGAAAAAAACAAAAAAAAAAGAACGATAATCTGATTGTAACGATAAAACGATGGATTAAATACCACTGCAAAGTAGACTGAAAATAATGCCTTATTCTGCGTGTAATAATAAATTAATTTCACAACGCATCGTAAGCTCCGGTCACGAACCAAGAACCGAAAAATTTAAAAAAACTGGTCGACCGACGAGCGCGTTAGCATTTGAATGGACCAGTTGAGCGTGCCACCACTGTTGCGCGCGAAATGCGAACCGAATAAATTTCCGCGCGACGCGCAATGGCCCGGTATTTAAGCTGGAGCCCCGACGAAACCTGGGAAATATTGTTTTNTTTTTTTTTTTTTTTTTTTTTTTTTTTTTTTTTTTTTTTTTTTTCATTTCCTTCGCGAGTTTCTTCTTTTCCTCTCGTCCACGCGCGCACCTGCGTTATTAACCTTTTTTCGAGTGTCTAGAAAACAAGCGCAGGCAAGCATAAAAGCGTTTACGGTCTGGATATTATTATTTCGCCGCTTGCCCGTCGCAATATCCTCGAAACGTGGACCTTTAAGAGGAGGCTTAACGTTAGTGAAACTTTAACAGCGTTTCCTGCCGGGCCGATTTAATTAAATTTATGTCGTGTTTCGGTACACCGCGGCGAACGGGCCACGGACCTGCCGTGAAAGCGAGATCTTAATTATCCCCGATGTAACGCTCCATTTAATTTCTCGAATCTGAACGGTGTCCGCTTCGAACGACGAACCTTCGCCAACTTTGTTTGGTAGTGGTTTTCTTGGTCCGTGATTCAGTGATAAATATCGAGCTTTTATCGGTCGCGAGAAAAAGGAGACGATGATCGCGCGAGATGAATCCGGTTTATAAATCTCGAGGCTAAACGAGAGGCGCCGCTCGCCGAGAGAGGATATCTTCTTCCGACTCGGCCGTCGGACAGCCATTTAATTATGTGAATTCATTGTTGCGTTCTTCGAGAGAGAAGAACGCGGAAGAAAGAAGGATTTACTTTAAAATAGGAAATCTACCCCTTGAAATCGTAAATCCTGTTTGCTTAATTTGAATCGGTTGAACTTGGGAAAATAGAATTCTAATTTTTAATCGACCTTTGGAAGATGCTTGTTCTTTTTATAGAATTTTCACAAAATTGTTTGAATTAATTTTATTTTTATGAAATATTTATTTAATATTCGTATGATTTAAAAGACTCTTTGAATTAATTTCCAGTACGTACGCCGACGGAGACACACGCAGCTGATCGAAATCGAGCTAATTAAAGGTAACAAGGGCCTCGGTTTCAGTATCGCAGGAGGTATTGGCAATCAGCATATACCTGGTGACAATGGAATTTACGTGACGAAAATTATGGAGGGCGGTGCCGCTCAGGTCGATGGCCGTCTTGTCGTTGGAGACAAATTGGTAGCCGTCAGAAATGCTCTGGTGAGTTTAGACAAAATTATACCCCTTCCATCCTGATTTCATTCTACCCACCCCTATCGTTTCGCGGTAACAATAAAATTAGCGTCGAGTGTTTCAATCTTGTACCGAGATTTAATGACCAATCGTTTGTAAATTATCCGTATACTTTCCACTTAACATATTATTAGCGCAAGATATTTCAGATTTACAAAATCTTCGTAGCGTACTTAAAATGCTATTTCTATTTTTATTTCTTTGAACCTAACCAGTCCGAAAAAGAAGCTTGGTCTTAAATAATTCTTCGCGCAAAATAGGTTTGCTCGAAGCAAAAAGGAGATTCATCCCTTAAGTAAAAAATGATAATCCTGTAATTTTTCTCGGTCAGAGCTCGATGCACCTATTCTCAAACACTCTTCGTCTTCGCTAACGAAATATAAAATCCCTGCTCTAAGAAAATCTCTTAAACGTTAAAAACAAATCTCTGAAAATTTCGTTTCAAGTTGCACATCGTAGATCGTTTCAAGGTGTGAAAGATTTTGAAAAAAAAATCATTCGTTTACGATCCACAAACGAGGGACCATGCGAAGATGGCGCGAAAAATAGATCAGAGTGGTTTTTGATGGCGACGAGTAATTGATAGCTCTTCCGTCAGCGATGCACGGCTCGTTGCCACGGTTGCAGGTGCGGAGGCTGGTAGTTTCGCAGCTTCCTGCGATTTTTCGCATCGACGAGCTCCCTTTTCTTCGCTCGCTTTCTCCAGAGAGACTCTCGACCGAAAAAAGCTGCGATTAAAGCGACCACATCGGTCCTGCTGATGTATAACCGTGACAGGTGCGATTTAAAACGCGCGAAAATCTCGAAACAGAGATTTCAGCGATCCCTCTGACACGGTGGCCTTAAAAATTCTTCGCCTTGAGTATCGGCTTCCAGGAATTGCAATTGTGGCAGCTCTTAAATGTTCGCGAGATCACTTTGTCTCGTTCTTAACGTTGTCACGGCTGTCAGTTGCACAAGTTGCAAAATACAATAAATTGTTAGAAAAGTATGGTAAATCCTGTGGTAAATAGATGGAGCTTTTTTCGATCGACTCGTTTCGAGGAACTGTTTATTCGAAAGTTTTGGGAAGAGCGACAGACGGGCGGTATATCGCAAATCGATTTAACTTCGCGCATGATTACGTGTCGGCATATACTTGAGAACAACGAACGTTGCAGAAAGTTCGTCACTTGTTTATGACACAGGCTGGGAACTTCGGCATTGTCGCTTTTTCCACGTGTCAGTCAACGTCGGATAATTACCGGCGCGCTGATGAACTCTTTTCCGACTGTTTTTCGTTTTTTCACGCACGGTCTCTTCGCGTGCGTTTCGTCGAACGAATAACTGCGAATCGAAAAATTAAAAAAGAAAAAAAAAGGTAAAAAATTTAGCACGAGGAGAAATAAAAAACTGAAATATGACCGGTTGAAAGATTTATTCGCGTTGTTTGTTTAGCTACACGGACATTTGTCCTCCAGTTTATTACGACCCAAAAAAAAATCTACAGCCGGTTAAAACGTTAGTTTTCTTCTGTTATCTTCGTTGTTTTTCTCGATAGTGTATAAATCTTTTTTTTTTTTTGTTTCGAGAATGAAACGTAGTATCGTCGATGACTTTTTGACACATATGTTGTTCGAGGCAATAAAGGCGACAGACAAGAAGGTAACGCATAACTCTGGCAATATTTGTTCGGTAATTTATCTGAAAGGGCTCCGTAACAGGTAAACGAACGATGATTGACAGAGGAAATTGAACGGGAGAAATCAATTACCGCAGCTCGCGAAATCTTGATCGATACGCTCGCACCGTGACAGACCGGTTTTTCGCATTTTCCTAGCCGACTCCGTACTTATTCCTTTTCGTGCTCCGCGAAAAATGAAGAATAGAGACGATGGAACGATGAAAGGGAATACGTTAGCAAATTAAGATGAATGGATCGCGTTGATGAATGAAGAAAAATATTTTATGCGATGGAAAGTGTACGCTTTCCATATTCACGCGGCTATCCATAAAGTCTGCGACACTGTTAACAACACGTAATAAACAACAGACCGTATGACATTAACCAATGAAAATACTCTTAAATTACTTACGTTCTTCCTCGTCAATTTTAAGAAACTTGTTGGAATTCATATTGTGTTGAAAGCATATAATCGTGACATCTTTGGTTTGAAGACCCGAACTGTTTACGTTACGCCCACTTTTTTTTGTTTGTAACCGCGAGGCGAGGACGGGGTCGTCCTTTCCTTCTTCTCGTACGAACCGCCGAGCTGTTAAGACGTATCTACGTGCTCTGTAAATATTCTGGGTTAAAGTATGGAACCAATATTTCCAACAAAATTCATAAAAACGTACGTAAGAAAAATCCAAATTATTTGAATAACAAAACATACATCTGCCGTTAAAAACAAGAGGTAAAGCTGACCTGTTCTAATAAAGTTTAGCGAAATTAAATTACAGTTGAACGGTACCAAGTCCTAGGCGGTATCGTGCTTCGACCAGCATAAAAAGAAGATAAAAAGAGGATTCCTTTGATTCCAGCAGGGCGACAAGAACCTAGAAAATGTGACGCACGAGGAAGCAGTGGCTACTCTGAAGGCAACCCAGGATCGCGTGGTTCTTCTGGTGGCGAAACCGGAAACCGGAATCGTGCCCCCGCCACCACCCCCGATGGCCTCGGACAATTCGCTCTCGCCGCAACCACGTAAGCCCGGCCTCGTATTCTATTCACATATATTATTCACTGTCGCGTAGATTCGTGTCCGCGACTTTCTTTCCGTGCCTCGTTTCCTCGGGACATTTTCGGGATCTTTTCTTCTCGAATTTTCATGACGCTGCCTTCCGGAACGATAAATATTTCACGCACCGCGAAAAAGTGTCGGCGTTACTTTTGTTCGTGCCCACCGGACGCGGTTCTGCCGCGAAGAAAATTCTTTCTGCGCCGCTTTAGAGAACGGGAACATGGCCATCGTCTAGTAAGCGTTTTATACTTCTGGCATGGCTCCGCTGTTTAGCACAATCGTCGTTGCAGGGAATTAGAAAAATGTAAATGTCGAGCATCGAACGTTACCGTTGATCGTTTCGTGCGTATTTCTTGGTTCGCGAAATTTGATTTGTTGTTCATTTTAAGGAAGAAATTGATCGCGCGTGTTCTTTCGGTAATAATAATATTGGATACTGTTAAGTGAAATTTTAGATTTTATAAAAAATTGACAAAAAAGTATTTATTTGTACAAATTTGTAGAAAAAAATTTATTTCGTAATTAGGTTTCATCAATTTTTCGCTCTCTGGAAAATTTGTTAAACTTCGCTTCAATTAGCAATTATCTGAAAGGAAGATCTTTAGTCATTCAAGATATTCATTGCCACTTAAACGTCGATCAATTTCTCATGCGGCAACGTTCCTCCCGTAATTTCCTCAATTCCTACGAGTCTCACAGTGAATGATAAACACGGAGATTCCCCATTTTTCTCTTGCGACCGCGTCCAAATGAATTTTTGATCCCGAGACTTCTCCATGAATTCCCAGCTTTCCTGTCCGACGATCCATGCCGACGATCGGACGTAACTTATTCATTGCGCTCATAAAGTCGAGCTCGTAAACTCTTTTACATTTCGCGCGGGAGATTGTAAAGTAGCACGAACATGCTCGAAAATTTCGAAAGCGGCACGATTTTTCTTTATTCCAATCATAATTTAGTTGAGAAAACAGTCCGTCTATTTTTATTCAGAATTTTCATTTTAATCATTTTAATATAATTCCGAGGTTAATCTTTTGCGAACGGAAAGAAAAATGAAATTACTACGTTCGCAAAGGGTTGACCCGTACTTGAAAAAGTCACCCTTTCTCCTCACGGAGGAAGCAAACTTCTGAATTGCCTCTTTTTTCTTTTTTTTCACTCGTTTCTTCCGAAAACAGGAAAACAAAATGGTTCTGTGTCGGCGTTGGAGAACAACTCAACGCTGCCATACTCACAAGAATCACGTCACGCGTCTTCTCTCGCTCTTCACGGCACGGCCACGCCACGGGCTGTTTCTCAGGAGGACGTATCACGGTGAGTTCTTTCTAAGTGTGCTTTTCCTTTCTTTACGACGAAAGTACGAAGTGGTTGTGCCCTCTCGTACTCCCGTGTAAAGTTTCCTTTCTCTTTCTCCCTGTTATTCTCGAATCGTTCCCCCACCGCTTTGATCTTTGTATCTCTTTTTTTTAGCGAAAATTCTTCTGTTCGCTTCGAAACATAAGGAACCAGAACGTCACGTGTACTTCTTTACAAAACGAATCGCCCGAAGATCGCGCGATGTTCCTCCACTGTACTTCTTTTTTCTTTTTCTTTTCTTAATCATTTTCTTTTCTTTTTTAGTTTGAGTATGACAGTTTCTTGGTTGCGTGTTCTTTAAAAAACGAATGCGGTGCAAAGATACAAATCATAAGGAAACATTTCTTTTACAAACGTGCATTCTCGAAAGCAACTATTAAGAAAAAATTAATTAAAACGGAGAAAACAAACCGGTATAAGTAAACCAAACAAACCAGTACGTAGGATCTTTCGCTATTGTTCGGACCGCTGGTTCGTGAATACGATGCACGAATAGCAGCCACATTCCGTGCATAAACACACACGAGCCACGGTTAATTATACAGTCACAGAGACTGTTGAATTAGCTAGCGACAAAGAGGAGAACGCGAGAGACCACCGTTCGACGGGACAGATAGAGACAGCGATCATTTACGATGAGGGGTCCCAGCTTTAGGGGTTGCGTTGGCCACTGTGCGGACTAATTGCCGATGGATTAAGGGCTTATCGAATCGGTCCGGCTGCCAGAGACAGGATTGGTTTGGACACATTATGTACCCTCAGGAACCTCTGGCGCGTCGATCCTGTTCCTCCCCATTCACCGAACCCTTCTTGTATACAACGTTGCGCTTTGCGCGGGTTAAGGTCAGCTCAGTATTAAGCGAACCTCGGGTTTCGTTAACGTTTGCAGTTGAATACTTTATAAATAGAGTCCCTAAGGATGATCGAAACGTTCCAGAGGATTTAACTCGAGATAATAGATTTTGCTTTAAATAATCCACGGGGATGGTAGTTCAGTTGTTCCATAAATTCGAAGTCGATTTTCTTGCAAAGCGATATCGATCCATAATTCGTCAACGATTCCTGAAATTATTTAGTACGAATATATTTTTTCATCAATTGAAACATTGGAAAATAAATATCTTCGGTTAACAAATATATTCTTAGAGATAACTCAATTTCATTCCAGCGATTTAATACTCGCCTCGATAAACACCATAAGCAAAATCAATCTTTTGTACGGTTCAGCTACGCCGTTTCAAGATAGCGCGGTAACATCAATTTACGTTCAAACCGCGTCTTCCCATAAATCTATACGATTGAAAATTTAAAGTTGTATAACAAGAAACGAAACTCGAATTCCTTCCTCGTCTCCGTGTCGAGTTTTCCCCGATTGACGAATATCGAGGGAAATGGATCGAATATAGTGAATACCTCACGGAAAACGTTTCGATCCATCTGAAATCGCAACTGCTCGGAGGAAAGTTCGGCGAAGCAGCGCTTAATGAAATATTCCATCGGTAGCAATATTTAATGGCGGAGTTTCTCGGAGTAGTCAAAAGTGCAATTAGTTTCTCCATCGTTCCACTCTTTCCCCGACGAGGACCCGTACCCGTACCCATCTTGGTTTCGGTTAAACTTTCAAGTCTCTTCCCGTCGTGTGCGGTCGAAGAATCGGATTTCGCCAACGGGGATTTCGCGTGTCCCAGCTCCGCGAGCGGAAGACAGACTTACGCGTACAAAAAACGAAGAATCAACGAGGAAAAGGAAGAGGGGGAAAGAGAAAAGAACAAAACTATGGAGGTCGAGTTATTACGAGCATCGGTGGAGATCTACGGAAAGAAATTTTAATTTCTACCCCCGTAAATTAGCCGGAACCATTATGCCGCGGCAGCAATTTATTTCCGGTTGCGAACTGGTTGTGAATCCAGCGTTTCTCAAACGCAAGGCGTTTCGACTTTAGGGGAAATTAGGATAATTATTTAGTACTCAACCGGGTGGAACTTTGCGCGGTCGTATCTCTTTTTTTAAGTCTGCGAAGAACGAGTCGTCTGGGTTTGATGGTACTTTGTTTTGGTACGAAGAATTCGATGCAGCGTTAAGGAAAGATGATTTTCGTTAAATATCAGAATTAGAAAATGATAAGAGAGGTATTTTAAAAAGTGTTGACATTCTTGACAGAGCTTGCTGTAATTGGTCCAGTGATCGATTTTTGAACGACTCTAAAATCCTTGGTTCAGAATCGAGTAAATATCAATCCAGTGTTCCGCTTTTTCTCTTTTCTCCCGTTGAATCGATTCCTTGCGGTACCGCTTGGTTTTCTTCACCTAACGTCTCGTATTTTCTATCTTACCTCGAATTACCAAAAAACAATCAAGGAACGTCGATCGGTGAGAATGAAGTACTGCGAGAGAAAAGAAAACAGCGCCTTTCGGTCCGCCAGTGGTGATTTTCACCTTGTTTCATAGGGACAGTTCCGGCATTGATCGCGGAAGCTCATTCTTGTTTCCAGCAACACCAGTTTAATTCTTTGTACAATTAAGTTAAATCTTTTTCTATAGCTATTTTTCTTTTTTTTTTTTTTTT
>SMSQ01004711.1:44627-57086 GCA_019453375.1 Ctenoplectra terminalis | reverse complement strand
TTTTTTTTTTTTTTTTTTTTTTTTTTTGCTTTGTTTTGCTATTTTTTATACGACAGTGTTGGTGATATAAAAACGTAAAGCACTTTTTAAAAGACGTATTATGTGTCATTAGAATATTTTCCGTTTCACATACCGCGACAGGCATCACCGCGCGAAGCTTCACGGTTTAAAATAAACTTTCTATGATATTTCTACTAAGCATCCAACTTGTAGTGAACAGGTCTGACAACGGTGGTTCTGAGTTTGTGGAATTCAAAGGGAAATAATGGCCTCTCGGTATCAAGAGTTTCGCGCGCGCTTTGGGAAAGCTCTGCAGGGTTTATTCGAATTTCATTAGCCTGAACGCGCTGCAGGATTCCTCCTAGCGTTTGGAAACTGTTTGAGCAAATGTTTTTGCCGCGACGAGAGGAAATGTTGAAGACTGCTTAATTTTACCCTGTGAGAGTCAATTACGCTCGGCAATCGGGTACGAACGAAGACCCGTTATTAAGCTTATACATGATACGCGAGCCAGATCTCTTCCGCAAATATTCCGCGTGTTTAATCATCGAAAATTATGGTTTTCTGATCCTCTGTAGTATCTATGAAAGATCTAACACAGTCTGGCTCGTTAAGCGCGTTCATAAATCCTAGCTGCACATGAGCTCTCTGAACGCGCGTTAAAACCAATCACGATTTCTGTATGCTATTTGACGTTAATGCCCGTGGGTCGGTTTTTCCGACGTTTTCCTTTCGTATTTTTTTTCTTTTTTTTTTTTTTTTTTTGTGTGTATTAAAACGTCTTGTATACCTTAGAACCTGCGTTCGGTGANTTCGCTAATTCAAGATTCATCGGGAAATTCGAACGGGTACAGGATCGTAAATCACGCGTAATTATACTTACTTTCTCGAGGATGGATTTTTAGGAAAGATTTTCTTCAATCGAGATTTATAATAGGATTATTAGTGTGAAGATGAAGCAAGAGAGGATTATAATAAATTGCATTGAAACGTTGGTCGGTGATTGGAGATTTATTATTCTATACGACGGGTTGAACAGTAGTAAGCAATTTCATTGATTCTTGTACTATTTGTATCTTTATGATGGCATTTAAAAGAACGTACCAACATGTATGTTACGTGTCTGCGACTTAATTTACGGCTCTGTAAAAATTACCTGTCTAATTAATTAGCCGTGCTTACGAACAATACATAGTTTGGTCTTTAAGATATAGCTTCACACGGTAATTATTTTTTTAACCTTAATTCTTGACTAGTCGCTGGAAAATTAAATGATTTATGATTCCGTATCTGTAAATTTTTTTTTTTTTATTTTGTGTGTATTAAAACGTCTTGTATACCTTAGAACCTGCGTTCGGTGAAAAAAAACAACGTAGAATGTTTATTTGCGTGGAAAGTTAAAAAGTTTGTTCCACGTGTCGGTGGTTAAGAAACTATCCACAGGTTTGCATGGTTGTAGTTATGAAAGAAGTGGCGCTTCTGCCGGAGGTCAGCCTCACCCTCTGGGAAAGGGTAGAGGGTAAAGTAGAAGCGAATTCTTGGCACGGTTGCAGCCGTTCAGCCACGAACGAGTTGCGCACACGTGTGCTTGCAAACAATCCAACGCAGCTGGACGCTTGCGCACGTAAACTTGGAAAAGCTCAATTCTATCCGCGTTTCCGTGTACAGGAGCTTTTAAAAGTAGTTCACCGCTTATATATGTACAAAAACTTGCTGCACCAAAATTAATTAATTGAAAAAAGGAAGAAAGAATTTTTGAACAAGTTAAAGTTATAATATAATCACCGAGGTGTAATTAGATTTATTAAAATTAATAGCAAAACTTTTTTATCAAGTTCTTAATTAACGTTGTTTTAAAGTTTTTATCATTTGTGTTCAAAGTCATCCAATATTCTTTTCAAGTAAANTCAAGTTCTTAATTAACGTTGTTTTAAAGTTTTTATCATTTGTGTTCATAGTCATCCAATATTTTTTTCAAGTAATNTGGCGTGTGCGCGACAGCTAATGTGCAGCCGTTGCACTTGTATTGGTACATCTGCAGCTGCAATCCTGAATGCAGGCCAAGGTCAAAGCTGGCCTGGGTCACGAGCGAGCTTGCTGGCTTTCGACAATTTCGCTTACGTAATACGCGGTATCGTTGGTATCGATCTGGCGTATATAGAGATATATTTGGTCGCATCTGGTTCCGTCTTCAAACGAGATAGTACCGAACCTTGATAAATCTCCACTTCCGCATTAACGGTTTTATCTATGAACCAACTCGATTTTATGTTTAGAACTAGCAAATGTTCCTTCTTCAAAGTTTCAAACTTAGTACCTTTAACTAATACAAACTGTTAAAACAGCTTCGCGTTAAATTGGTCAACTTTTTCCTCAAATATGATTTGATCCACGAAATCGCACTTTGGAGCGATTCTAAACGATCAGAAGGCGCGAGAAGAAATACATTTTGTAACTTCCAAAATGGAAGACAATTGTCCTCTTTTAAATAAATCGTCGCTGCAATATCGCCAATGATTCGCGTCGACGATGAGCGTGCTGGTCGAAGAGAAGTTGCGAATGGTACCTGACGGAAAGTAGAGAGGATCGGAGAACAATGGCGCGATCCTTGTTGTCGCGTTTAGAAAGGAGGAGAGGATGGCCGAATAAAAATTCAGGAAGCTTTTCTACTGGTGAAGCCTGCGGAAAATCCTGGCCTGTTCTAACCGGCTGGAATAATGGAGGATCATCTGGTGCTGGGAAATTCATTATTCCTCGATGCAAAGTACCCTTTCTTTTGTAGAAATTGTTCACTGTGAAATCGCTCTTAGCCGGGTCTACACATGCTCTCATCTGCCTATTATTTCTGTTGACTTTAATGGAAAAATGTTCGTCCAATGTCCAGTTGAAAATCATTTTTGAAGCGAATCTCAGCCGGTTTTGAGCGACGTCTCTGAATATTCCTGAAGATCCTTCAAACATTTTCTCAAATGTCTAAGCTTTGACCGAAACACTTTTTAGTTGTTTATAGTGTGCTTAAAGATCAATCGACCGTTGAAAGCTATTTTTCCTCTTTCGCAATCATGCTACTTGCTTTGATTATGCACCTGTATACCTTTGAGACGGAAAACTTGAAAGATACAGAATAGATAAAAGCAGTGAACTTTAGACGAACTACGGTCAATATTTGAACGCAGCAACGCAAGAATATAGGATGCTGAATGTACATAATAATGTTGTCTTGGTTAAAAATAAACCACCTCGTGAGATGATGCATCCTGTACATATATCATACCATTTTGCTTGGAGCGAAGCAAAATTCGCATTTTAAAAACGCCAAAACGTCTGAAGGTCGAGATCGATTGCGACGAATTTGCATAGTTGGCCGAGGAAATGAGGCTAACGTCGTGCTGATTCTGCACGGTCCGCGTCCCCGCTGACACCGCCGGTACTTAAAATCTGTCGTTTGCAAAGCGGCGATAAGCAACGCTCGACAATCACGATTGCCGATCGGCTCGAAGGGATTCTCTTTCAATGAGACAACGTCGTCGCTGCGGCGACCTCGACGACGAAATTGCTGAGCCAAGTGATACCTTTCGGAACACCGTTTCGTTGCAACCGAAATATTATTTGGCCAACATACGATTCGAGGAATTGCGGATTAGGTTTTTAAATCGAACGAAGCTTATTTTGGCTTATATCAAACAATTGTATTATTTGGGAATTCGAACGAATCGTTTATCGGAGCGCACGTTTCGATTAAAATATAAGAGCTTATGAAAAGCAATTGTGTTCGTAGTTGGAAAGATTAGGCCGTTTAATCGCCAATGCAATTAACGAAGTATCAAAATACAAATTACTGTTCCGACTGGTTGATTGCTGTATCTGTTTCCAAATGGTGCATCAATCCCTGTATCAGTAATACCGGTTTGACGCGTCACCGTGCAATTTCGAACCTTCCGATGGATTGGCTTCATTATGCCGATCGAAGGACGATCTGATCCGTCATGTTAAACGGACGACAAATAAGAGGCTGAATTGGGATTAGCAGCGATCGGGTTGGAAATTTTCTTCAATATCCATGGAACCTGAAGAAACAAACAAAATTAAGAATATAGTTTCTCCATTAAAAGGATTTGTACATTTAACGATACAATCGTTCACATTTTTATTTTCACAAGCCCCTGCACCGATACGTTTCATTGAAACGTCTGATCACGTTACACCAGAAAGTACAAACGCATCGTGTTCCAGATAAAACGCGAAACGTCTAAAAAAATAACATCTCGTTCAAAGAATATTTCTCCGCAAAAAAGAACACCTCTCGACCTATCACATGCAGGAAGCTAAAGCGATAACCACCGCTTCGTTTCGAACAGTCAATAATCGAGGCCAGAGACATCGCGGTTCGCAAGATAAAGCTTCGCGTATCGAAAGTGAGACAGAGCGTTTGTACTATCGAAATGGGATTGTATCTGTCGATCAAAATTATCCCAATAAAGTCATCCATCGATCTCAGTCGCGCTTGAACGTGATCCGCAGCATTTACCTGAGCCACGCACCCAGCTTGGCATATCAATGCCTAAGAATCAAGATTTATCGTTGGTTTCCTGGAAGGCGCCACGAGTTTTCCAGCACGTTTCACCGGCTCGCTGGTGTCACAATAGAAACATATTGATCCTGAACGAGGACGAAGCGGGGCAAAGGTTGCGAGAGGGAAATGCCGTTGCTCGACATGTATCGGCCATTCGGGCTGCCGTTCAGGCTCAAACCGCTTGTAAACGAGTTTGTTGTATCCGATCGAGGATTTTCAGGGTTCGTGTCGTGTCGTGTAAATAATCCTCCGGTCGTATAAGAAGTGGGTCGTAGGTGATGTCGGCCGATTTTGTCTTTCGGTGGTCTCTAGTGGCATTGATGAAGAATTGCAGTGTAGAATTTGTTAGCTTGAATTGTTATATTTGTTTTTTTTTCTTTTTTTGAAATAGGTTGAATTATGCAAGGCATAGAATAGAGAGAAGGGAACTGTTAGATATATAAAAACAGTTCGATGATACGATGTATCGATATCGTATGTTACAACGTAATCAAATTCCACGCTAACGATGAAATCGATCATTGAATCAAATTCTGCTATAATATTATAGCTTATGCTCGCTTGATGTGTCCAAAAGAGGACCATGAAAAGTTTGTAAAGACCTTAAAGAATTTATCGTGGCCGTTCTCACGGTGCATATTCCCGCGTAACACGCTGCGATGGGAAGGTATAAGGCGATGTCTAGCGACAGGGTCAAAGTTCGCGGTTATCGCTGCGGTAAGTGCTCGAGGTGCTTCATTAACTGACCAGAAGTTATGCCAAGATCGTGACACAAAGGACGAGAGGCGGTTGGAAGGGCGCTTGTCAAGTTGCGGCTGTTTGCGAAGCTTGTGGGCAGTGGTACATCGGAAAATAGTCGGCGGTTTATGATACCGATTTCCTTGAAAATCTATAAAGAAATAGCTTTGATATTAATAATTCATATTTTTTGCTGCTCTTAATATTCTACATTCCTAAGGATTAAACATCACTTCAGAGGATTTTAAGACTTCTTTTTTATGAATTTTAATTCCTAAGTCTTTTAATTCCTACGGACTCTCTCTATTCTTCAAAACTCGGCCAACTTAAAGATAAAATAAAACGTGCCAGTGTAAAGATAAAAGGTTAAATTTCTACGTAAAGTGGAACTCGTTTGGAACTCTTTTCAACTGACCCTTTCTCGAGCAACCGGAACACCGAAGTTTTTGAAACATCAAAGTCGTGGTTAATCCTCCGAGTTTATTTCGAGATTCAACTTTTCATTCCATATCGTTAAAACTGAAAACCAAAAGACCACGACTTCCCATTGTTGCACGCTTTCAAGCCGTTTCGCTTGTAACAAACAGGAAAGGATTAAAAAGATGTAGCCGAAGTTCCCTATGACTCGCTTCGGCGAAAGGGTGAAGCGTGAAGGTGACAATTTTTCGTCGACATCGTGAACGTTCGCTTTCCAAAAAAGATCAACAATCTCGCTTTAATCCCCGTCACCGTGAGAAGGGGTCGCGACAGCAGCAATCTGCAGATATTGATTTATAGTGAGAAACAAAAGGATCCGGCCTGTCAATGGCGTAGAAGGCGAGCGCAGACGCCACCTGCGGCCCTTTTGATACCCGCAAAATGAGAACTTGCCACGGACAGGTCTCATTTTCCTGTTCCTCTGCCCCCGTCACTCGTGCCCTCCGCTGTCATCCCTTGGTCCCCTCGCCCATCGTTCTCCGTTTTTCACTATAAACACGCCTGTTAAGCGGAGTTCTGGTTTTGTCACGTGAAAGGAGAGGGAACTCAGTTTCGTATGAAGCATTTTCTCGCTTCGGTATAATTTGAACAGCAACCGGGTGAGCCAGTCTCAGCTTCAAAGGATCGTGGTCATTTTCTTTCTTTCCGCTATCCTCGTGTTGTACGCGTCGCTCGAGCGTAATAAGCTATGAAAATTTCGTATCTGACGCTTCTACACATTCTCTATCTCTTGCATCGTTTAGCTCTCACTGTTTATCCGTTTAAATAAGTTTGCGCCGTTTTATCGTGAATTTTCACCTGAGCTTCGCTTGCTCGACGCCGAGTTTCTCCGGCGCCTCTATTTCGTACACTTGCTTTGTCCCCTGTTCTTTTTTCTCTCGCGTTTACCGTGGCGCCAGGTTATCTCGAGTTTCAATCGAAACTGTTGCGGTCGGTATTGAATAATTACAAAAAAAAGCCACGAATCAATGCTTCGTAGATTTGTATTTGTTTTCGCACTGCAATTTCCTTGGAATTCAATTTCAACTGCTGCAACTTGTGCAGAAGAATTCCATGTTGCTTACGAAACCATCCAGATTGCTAAGCAAACCTCTCGATACACCGTTCTGTTATCGGTACACGTACTACCGATTCGTGTTGCGTACACGTTCCTCTATCGTTGTTGATTTTAAAGCGTAGTTCGCGCGACTGCAACAGCTGTCAGCGAGCCACTAAGGGAATAGAATCGTCAGCAGTAAAAGGATACCCACGTGGCCTTTATTTCGAACCAAGTGACTTTATGGGTTCACGGTTACGTGCGGGACGTACCAAACGTCGCGTTTCACCCTCTATAAACAAGCTATCCCCGTGCAGTTTCCATTTTTACTGCGTCCCCGATTTTCTGAACGCGTTACGACAACTTAGTCGCGAATTATATCGGTCACCGCGCCGTGAATCTTTAGGATCTCGAGACACCTTGGAGCAGCCAAGTCCATTTTATGGGTTTTAAGTTACGTGTGGAGAGTACGGTCAATGGTAGCTGAGAACCTTCCGGGATTTTACGACGGTTTTGTTCTGCCAGGGTCGATAACGCAGTGGAGCCTATTTAACGAGGGAACTTTCTGTGGTGGAAATATCACGCTGCACTTTTCTTTAACTTTTTAAATTAGAATTCTCAGATGTGAATGTTAAAAAAGAAAAAAAAAAGAAAAAGAAAGAAATCGTTCTTTTAGACAATTGGTTCATCAGTTTAACTATTAACAGACTCTCGTTCGTTAATACCGTATAAATTATGTAAAATATATATAAATATATATATATAAAGTTAGAAAGAGGACACCAGTCACCTCTCCGAGGGCATTAATTTTCAGTTAGAATATCCTAGCACCAGTGTCACTTATATGTGTCCAACAACCCGAAAACTACGAGATAACCGTTCCCCTTTCTCACGACCTCCAGTCCCGATACCAGTCTGGCGAATCTGAAATTACATTAGATAAGTTTCTCGCAGTTGCGGGGGACGCGCCGTGAAACATCGTGTTCCGCGGCTAGGCTGTGACACACGGGGTTCGAACGACAGAAGGAGGTGGAGAGAGCGAGAGAGAGGTGAAAAGATCCATTTGGCGTCTATGATTCGTGCGAAGTTAGCAAAATCTCGTTGCTGGCAATTCTAACCGAAGGCTGACTCACGAGGCTGGGCGACGATTTGCCAGACCGTGGACAGACACTCCTTGCTCGTTCGTTAAACAAGTTTACTCGCGGAGAAGTTCGTCTGTCCCTCTTGAGATAGGCGAAAGCTGGAGAACCGTGGTGGACAATTTGTAGGATATCCAGAGGTCCGTCTGTCTGTTGAATTTCGTTAACTCGAAGATATTGTTATCGTTAAATAATCATCGTTTTGTAGGAACGTCTCTTTTGAAACGTTATCTTTATCGTTTGACAAGATCGATCTTTCGACGATCATTTATTGACATTCGTCTGGAACGATTGACTGTTCCATCGATTCTGTTCAAGCCACGAAACTGATTACAAGTTACCCGTTCCGTTATTTCCACCGAACGAGGGAATACGTGAAACAGAATTGTCTAAACAATAATCCAAATCATCCTGGAAAGCTTTACTCCGTTTACGCAATTGTCGACTCCGCATCTTCGGTTCGTTGACACGCTGTAATCACCCAAAGGAGAGCAGGAGGACGTTAAATTTCGTTGAACACCGTCGTCGTTGGCTACTCGCACCTCGACGGTTGTCTATCCTTGTGACAACGACCCTAGTGGACAAACACTTGACGGATAACGAAATTAACCCTCGTCGAGAGCAAGAAGATCCTGATTTGGCCCGAGCATAACCCCGTACTCCGACAGCTTGTTCAGCGAACTGGAAGAGGCTGTTGCCAGGAAATAACCCCTTCTGCGAAACTTTGTTACGACGCAAGAAAACTCATGACGTAACTTGTGCCACCCCTCGCTGTACTCTTTTGCATGAATTGCATAAATATAGCGCGTTGAAGATTTATCGATTAAGTAATTCCCCTAACTTGGAGGCAATAATTTTTCCGATGTTCAGAATTGATTCATTGCTTCTTGGAATATATATATATATTTTTTTTTCTATTACTCTTTGATCCTTCATCCAAACGATATTATAAAAAAAAAATTTGTTTCTTAACTTCGTTACAAAAATTTCTCGTCTATTCTCGAATCTTTGTCCGACAGTTAAGCTCTTCCAAGACTCAGTTTTATCGATGATAAAATTGCCACGTATCTCCGGTTCTGTTATTTACGGCACAATAGAAGACAAATAGCGCCACGTGTGAAGGCTAGGTAATATCCTTTGCTGGTATCGCGGTGGTATGTAAGTTGTACATCGTTGGCGCTTTCGTGGCGGGGTACCAAAGAAAGACAAAAGACCATTATTATCGTGGATCGTGTCGGGGACGATGGAGACGTGAGCGCACAACTCGCGGACTCAATGAAAAGCGCGGTTGCGCAACGAACAGTTATGCGATTAACGTGCGCATTGTGCCGAACTGTGTCATGAAATGCGTATATATCCGATGTTTCTGGCGCACAGATGATTCCTTTAAATGCACCTTCGCGCATAATGGTATTCGCGTTCCGTTCAGGCTCTACCTTCCGTTTACTTCTAATTTTAATTCATCGTTCTTGGTGCGGATCTTCGAATAATACCGTGAGTCTCGGTTATGATAAAAAAAAGGTGGATGTTGAATTAATTTCCCACGGAGGCGTGTATTTTTTAATCGTTCACGTTGAAAAGGATATTTCTGTAAAGTAGCGTTTTCCAATTAAATACAAATATTGAACATAGGAAAAAGTAAAAAAATATCAAGGTATTAAATTTAGTTCAAACCCTATGTGTAATTAATTCGATTATATAATTGAATTACCGACAGATAGAAACCTTGAATTCGTATTTACATCCTCCCGTTATTACAAGCGATGACTAATCGCTATTCGTAAGTTGCTGATTGAAACGAAAGTGTCTAGGGAGTTCTCACATTGCAACAACTGAGTCATACAATTCGTTGATTCACACCTTCCGCGATCAAGTGTCGGCGCTGATAATTATTAAGCCATTCGTCACACCACTTCTTACGAAACGAAATCAAATATTTTCGATCGAACCGTTTCACTTTATTTTCTCTCAAATTTTCCTGCGCCACTTATCGAACAAGTACAAGCATAAAAAGTACCGGTTTCTTTTGCATCAATGAAATCCGACCTTCATCGATTCACCGTCCGTACACGTTTCATAATTACTCGCTCAAAGTAACCGTGAAGTGTGCAAAGAAATCGCGAGTGCGGCAAAATACTGAGAAAATCTAGGCGTTCGCTTTTCAATGAATCATACGGCGCGTTCGCACATTCGCGCGTTAACATAAAAAGAAAAGGAGCAACGAGAAGGGGTACACGCACGCGTTGACGATGGAAGAGAAATGGCGTGGCTGGATACGTGTCTTCGTTACATGATTCAAAGGACGCGTCGGAATGCTTATCATCTGGCGTACGCTCCGGCTGGTCCGGCCACTTGTATTTTGTATTTGACCGCTGTCGCGGTTCTAGACTTCCTGCTATTCTTCCAGTATCGATATACACAGAAATATAAGCGAGCACGCCGCCGGTGCAGTCGTTATACCGTTATTATAACGGAGACAGTAGAAAGTTTTCAATCCTGTCTCGGTTCAGACTACTTTCCTGTCGTCGTGCAAGCTACTAATAGTGGCTCTGTGATTTCTGTCTTTCGAATGTAGTCGAGCGTTTAATGAATTTCTCAGAGACGGTAATTCATGTTTTTTATTAATTATTATTATTATTGTTATTGTTACTATTATTTCTTTCGGTCGTTCGGAGCGTTATCTTTTTCGTGTTTTACGTATGCACGTCACGAAGATTTCATTTCCTCGAAATGGAAGGAATGCCATTTATCTAAGAGGGAAACTGCATTTTGTCACACACTCTCCAAGCTTTATCTTGGTTTAAAGAATAAACAATTTATAACCGGTCCATGTATACGTTCTTAAAATATCAATGCGAAATTTATCTACAAATAATAATTAAAAAAAAAAAAAATTCCTTTGATAAACCGGGAATTCATTCGCTTACACGACTTAACCGCTTCGATGGAACTCTGTTCCTCGATATCGTGACGTAATGGCATTAACCCAGATTGCGTGACGAAGAAGACGAGTCTCGATTGAATTTCCTGCAAAATGAGAAACGCGGGATCCCGAAGAAGGGAAAAAGGATAGAAAAGGGAAAAAAAGGGACACGTCGATCGAAGGAAGGAGAGGACGATCGCGATGGTGCGCGGCACGCGAATTGCATTCGTAATCGCCGTGAGCCTCTCCCTCTCTACTTTAGGATTTCTGTCTTGGTTAAGAGTCGCGTTCAGACTTGTGTGTGAGTCAGAAAACGACGGAGACGAGGTGCAAAGGAGGAACGGTCTTCCGATTCGGTTCGAACACGCACCACTCCGATACTTTTCGCGATTCATTTTCGCGTTACGCATGGTCGACCTCTCCTTCGTACCTTTCTAAACTCTTTCCTCGTTCTTTCTGTCTTTTTAGCCCTGTTCGGTCGTTCGTACACCTTTTTGGATCGACTTCGATCGCGAGCTGTATCTTCTTCCAAGCGGTCTGTGCTCGTTCGTGCGAGAAACGCGAAACGTGAGCGTGTACGAGTGCATTCGTTGATAACGCCGACGAGGAGAACGGTGTGCCATTGATAAGGGGAAATATTATTTGTATTAATACCAATTACAGAATTTTCGACCGTGGTGTATGGAGAAGTCTTCCGCGATACACGGATTTGCGTAACACGACTCGTACAGTGCCGAGAGTTTAATCAACGCGTGATCCGTGTCAAGTTTGATCGAACGAAGTTAAAAATTTACACGTTGAAATGGTGTCTATGACGCGAATATTAATTTGGAATTAAACGTTGAGAACTTTCGTCGCGGGTGTACTTTTGTGAACGGTGTTCGGAGAACTCTGATCTCATTGATCTCTGATTTTGTTTTACGACCCGCATATTAATACATAAAGATACACTGTGCAACGCAGCATCGTATCTATTAATCGCATCGATTAAGATGAATCTGAACCGTTCAATGCTTGAATCACGAGTACTTTCCTTTGATCGATAAGAGTTTAAAACGAAAGATCGTAAGAAATCCTCGTTAAAGAATTTTCATAAATGCATCCTGAAACATTGCCGCCTATAGTGCGTATCGACGTTCACAACTGAGAGTTGCACTTTCCCACATTAATATCCTCGAAGCCACTCGAATTCATTGGCAGTATAGTTGCATCGCGGAGGAGACACGCGCGGAATCGTGGCCGAGAGGAACGCACGTGTGCACCTGCATAGACGGTGTCAATATTTGCGGAGGCCGAGCGGAAGTTGCCGGAGACACGGCATTGCATTCGTTGCACGCGAGATGCACTCTTGAAGTGGCTACGAGACTTTGTGTGTACCGATCTCTCGGAGGAGGCAGCGTTCTCTCGATATCGAGAGAGAAGTCGCGCTTTCCGAGTTGGAGGTTGAACGACGCGGAGTGCACGTGTACATACCTGAGGATTAATGTGCACGGAATTGAGAAGATAGGGCGAGTCATTGCAGATTACATTTTTATTTATCTTTGAAATCGTAAAGGAAAAAAAAAAAAAAAAA